>JASAND010007383.1:0-25913 GCA_030248195.1 Trissonchulus latispiculum | reverse complement strand
ACATGGAGGGGCACCAAGCCTGCCTCTTTGACTGTGAGTTCAGCAGGGGATCCTCTAGGGCAGCCTGTTATGGCTCTGGCGGCTTCGTTCTGGATTGTTTGAAGCCGTTTCAGGTTGGAAGGAGCTGTAGTCGTCATCCAGGCAGGGCCACAATATTCAATGGCGGATGCAATATAAGCAAGGTAAACCATCCGAAGGTCTTCCTTTTTGCATCCCCATCTGGTACCAGCCAGGGATCGTAGAATATTGTTTCTTCTTCTGAGTTTGGAGATGAGCTGGTCAATGTGGGCCCTGAAGGATAGGGATGGATCGAATTTGATTCCCAGAAAGGTCGGGGTTTTGGTGACTGGGATTTGCTGGGAGTCAATGGTCAGCTGCGGTTTGGCGTTCTGCTCCTTGTTCCAGGTGGTAAATACTGAGGCTTCACACTTCTCGACGTTGATGACCATTTTGTTCGATTTTGCCCAATTGGTGATAGCATCAAGGGCTTCCTGGAGTTTACGGGTGGCCACCGCAATCTGTGGGTGTTTGCACCAGATGGCCACATCGTCAGCAAATAGGGAAATTTCCACTTCTTCAGGAACTGCCTCAGCCAGGGAGTTTATGAACACCTGGAATAGAGTTGGAGAGAGGACACAACCCTGGGGAACACCACAGCCGAATCGTTTTGGCCGACTAGTGGCCCCTTCGAATTCGACGGAATAGAGCCGATCCTGTAGGAAAGCTTTAACCCACCGGGATATGCATCTGGGCACCATGAGACGCGACTTCGCCCGCAGCAGACCATAGTGCCAGACTCTATCGAATGCTCTGGAGAAATCAATGAGAGCCATGACAGTTCGGTGGGCCGGCTTTTTGTGGTTGAAGCCGTCGCTGATCGATTGTGTGATCCTGAGAACCTGATCCTGGGTGGACCGGGCAGAGCGGAAGCCAGCTTGATATCTCGTGATAGCCTCGTTCTTTTCCAGCAGATAGGATAGCCGACCCAGCACCAGTCTCTCCATCACTTTGGCGAGACAGGAAGTGAGCGCGATTGGCCGGTAGCTGGAGATGTCAGAGGCATCTTTCCCTGGTTTGGGAATGGGCACAATCTTTGCCCTTTTCCACGAAGTAGGGCAGAATCCTTCTTTGAATGAGCGGTTGCAGATGTGGAGAAGGATCGATTTGGCTTTATCCGTTAGGTGTAGGAGGCTGACATTCCTGACCCGGTCGATCCCGGGTGCGGCATTGGCCCTGAGTCTCTGGAGAACCGTTTGAAGTTCGCCCATGGAGAAGGGAGCACAGACGCTGGGTTCGTCGTCAGGATGGCGACACGGGCTATTGAGATCATTCTTCGTTTCAATGATGGTGTTCCGGTCAGACTTTCGGGACCTGACGGCAGCGACTCGGGCGTATTCCTTGATGAATGCAGAGGCCTTTGACCTGGGAGTAGAGAAGAATTTGCCATTTCGCTGAAGACATGCCCCGGAAGGGGCAGCTCTCGGTCTTCCGTTCAGGCCCTTGACTGTGTTCCAGATTTCTTTCGGATCGGTTCTGGCATCCAGACGTGATACATACTGGATCCAGTGGTCCCGTTTCGACTTGGCAATAATTCTTCTGGCTTCCCGGCAGGCGGCTTTCCATTCTTCTAGCTTACGTCGGTTCGTTTTAGCCTCAGATGCCAGACGCTCTCTCGTCTGAATGGCTGCGGCAGCTTCTGCATTCCACCAAGGCGCAGGGGCCCTTGAGTCCCCATAGGGGGCAGAGGCATCCTGGGCTTCCACGATGGCGGAGCTGAAGGATCTGACTAGGTGATTGAGGTTGCAGTCTGGGTCAGAGCAGGATTCGGTGAGTTTTCGGTCCAAGATATCCGCAAAATGTGCCCAGTCCGTTTTGGCCAGCCGTAGCCGCTTCAGCTTCTTCTTCGTAGGAGGGCCGGCATCAAAGACAGACAGCCAAATGGGGTGGTGGTCCGAGTCAGAGGGGGTGGGGTCAACCGACCAGGAGACAGCAGGGACCAAAGATGCGTGTACAGCCGACACGTCTGGGGCCGATCCGTTGCCGGTGGTGGGATTTGTTCTAGTTCTGGACCCGTCGTTAACTGGAACAAAGCCTTTCGATTCCATCCAGTCCTCGAATTTCTCTCCGACGGAATCGGAGGCAGACGCTGACGTGTTCCAGAGAGGACTATGTCCATTTAGGTCCCCTAGGATAAGGGATCCCCTACCGGAGGGCAGGGCGGATGGGTCGAACTGCTGGGTTCTGTTGTCCTGCTGGCAGGTGACGACAGGTGGCACATAAATGTTCGTAACAGTCAGTTCACGGGCCTCAAACAGCTTGACGGACAACAGTTCAGTGGAGGTGTCCCCGGTGGGAGTGGCGGGCAGGAGGTGGTGCTGGATACCCTATTTGATGAGAGTAGCTACGCCTCCGCCAATTTTGCTCCCACGGGCATTGTGGTTCCTTCTGACCAGACGGTCGGCCCGGTAGACGGTGTAGCCCTTGACTTCAAAGTTCATGCCCGGTTGGAGGTGGGTTTCTTGAAGGACGGCAACGTCGACGTTGCGGTCATGGAGCATTTTGGCCAATTCAGCTCTTTTGCGTGAGCTGAGGCCGTTGGAATTCCACTGCAGAAATCGGAGGGCTCTGGGGCTGTTGTGGGTTTACTGTCGCGGTTTGGCCCGGGCGGGCCTGCCAGGTCGGTTTCCCGGCGGCCAAGCTTGGGGGTGGCTGGAGGGATGTGCGGGGCTGAGTGGTGGGATGGGATGAGCGGGATTGGGTGACTGGACCTGGGCTGCTGAGCTGGTGGAGGGACAGTTTGAGCAAGTCCACCCGCAGGAGTATTCCCTCAGTAGGTCCTTGACTGACAAACGGAGACAGACACGGTGGAACCAGAGCCACAACCGTGGCATGCCATGGAATAGTCCTTTCTGGTAACGTTCAGACCACAGGCACCACATGGATATGTGGGGCCCGGGTTTTCTTCAACATCGCCCGCCAGTATTAGAAGCCGGCGCCAGAAGGCGGGATGACCTGGGCCGGCTTCAAAAAACCCGCCTGGACGGGACATGGGACACCATGGGAGGTCTTGCCTTCTTGGAGAAGGGAAGGAGAAAAGGGTTGCCGTTTCGCATCCAAGGGGAGGGAAAAGCCTCGTCCCAGGAAGGTCCACCTTTCCACCACTTTGAGGCGACAACATCGGAGAGGCCCAGCAAAATGGGTGGGTCCGACGGCAAAACTGCTTACGGGAATCAATTCGCCGTGCCAGAAAACCTTTGTATGAAAGAATTGAGCTTTCTATGTTGAATGCACAGCGAGAAATTTCGATTTTTCATTTTTCGAATTATCACCAAATTTGACCGACCACTGTGGTCGCATGGGAAGTGATAGAGAAACGAGACTTAGCTACTTAGTTAGTTCAATATATGTATATAAAGTTTCTGAATATAAAAAGAAATCGGCTCCAGCTCTTAACGTTCGAGCTGCGCAGCGACCACAAAAATGGTCACTTTTCGCTCTGAGCCGACTTTGCGGCGCCGCTGCGGCGCTGTGGCGCACCTGCGGCGCAAAAAAAGTAGCGATTCTTAAATGGCGCATTGGGTACTACGAGACCCTATACCCCTTTAGGTCCGGCCTCCGCTGCAGATTACGTGAAAGAGGCGGAAAGTCAGGACAATACGACCATTAAATAGGAGAAACCGGAAAAAAAACATCGCCGCCATAACCGGTCCGGGGCGCAACTTTTTAACGGAAAGTGATACGGGGCTGAAACTTCGCACACATACTAAACTCGATATGCTCTACAATTTGCGCATGAAATCTGCGTAGGATCTGCGCAGGATTTTGCGCAGCCTCTGCGCAGCTTATTTTACGGTGTCTCCAGGGACTTTTGACACACATTATTGGGGTCGCTGCCGCGACCCCTATGATACCGGCCTAACGGTACAACCTAGAGAAGTGCAAATGGGCTTAAAGAAAGTTTTAACTTTTAAGCACGCCAAGTACGATGATATATATATATAAAGTTCTCAGCTAGTCCTTATAACAAAAAAGTTCCAGCCAAAATCCGAAAAAGTGGGTTTCCCCCCATGGCTATATATAAATAGTGATACAACAAACGTTATTTCGAGTAATCCTAAACATTTAGAAAACAATTAGAAAAAATTTCGTTTGTTTTCTTATTGTTTTCTAGAACAGAAAGCAACTAAGAAAACAATTAGAAAATAATTATAAAATAAAATTTCAAAACTTTCTCATGTTTTCTAGATTAGAAAACATTAAGAAAACAATAAGAAAACAATTAGAAAAAATATCTGTACGCCAGAAAACAATTAGAAAAATGATTGTTTTCTAATTGTTTTCTAGAAATGGGCTTCGTGTATTTTTAGAGTTTTAGACCCCCCACCAAACCCCCCTCTACATAGGTGTGAAAAATTTGGACTTTTTTGAAAAATTTTGCAAAATTTGCCCTAAATGCCCAATTTTTGGCCAATGTAGGCGCGACTACCCCCCTCCCCCCAGTTGGGGGGGGCCCCCAAAAATTTCTGGGAGGAGGTTTGGAAAAATAGCTGGGGGGTTTACCTCCCCCAATTATCTACACCTATGCAAGGGTGGTTAGGTGCATAGGTGTGGCTGGCGAAAAAAGTGGGAGTGGGGGTTCAGAAAAAAGTAGGGAGGGGGTTTGGCGAAAAAAGGGGGTGGGGGGGGTCGCGAAAAGTTGATTTGGGGGGAGGGGTAACAAAAATTTTCGAGGGGGGGGGGGGCTCGGCGAAAAATCGGTTTTTCGTTAAAAAATTGAAAAATTTTCTCAATTTACAGCTATTTTAAACGATTTTCAGCTTAATTAAACGAATTCTAGCAATTTTTCGCTAATTTTTGGAATTTTTTGGAAAAATTTCGAATTTTTAGCTAAAAATTTTCAAAAATTTTGAAAAATGTAGGTAGGGGTTAGAAAATTTTTAGGGGGGAGGGGTCTGAAAAAATCGATTTGGGGGGAGGGGTAGGAAAAAATTTTTAGGGGAGGGTCGGCGACCCCTCCATTTGGGGGGAGGGGTCCCCCCCCCCCCCCCCCCCAAAACACCCTATGGAGGGGGGGGGAAAAATTATTCAGAAATTAACCAAAAATTTGTATTTTTGGCATATTATATTTTGCATGTATATAGATGCGGAAAAGTTCACAAAAATGCCAGGATTATTTAAGTTAAAAACGAGGGGTGGGCTTGTTAAAAATACCCTGAATAAGCACTTTGGAATTGTAAATTTCTTTGCAAACTTCACCATAAAAATACATTTTGGCCAATTTCAGCGCGTAATGCTCCCAACTGGGTGGGGTACGTTGGCCATAGATGTGTTATGCGGGGACCCCCCGGCCTCCACCCCCACCACAATGAAAAATTTCCGCGACCCCCTCCTCAGCATAGGTGTGGCTGGGCAAAAAATCTGGGGGGGGGTCCGACGGAAGGTGGGGGGGGGGACCCATAGTTTCCTTGGGGGGGGGGGGTATCCCCCCCAAATTTTTGACCAAATTTACCCCCCCCCCAGATTTTTTGACTTACCCTCCCCCAACTTTTGGCTACCCCCCCCCGAACCCTCCCCCCAACGATTTTTGGACCCAAAAAGTTAGCTAAATTTGGTCGAAAAATGGTCATTTTTTGAAAAATTTTTCTAAAATTTTGACCTAAAATCGCTTTAAAACGGTGCAAAAGCGCCTAAAACGTTAAGAACAAGCCTTATTTTGATGAAAAAAGGGCTAAATTACAGAAAATTTTGCATTTTTTGGCCATTTTTCGAAATTTCTGAGGTCCGAATTCTGGGGGGGGGGGTTGGGTACCCCCCATCACATTTCGGAGGTCGGCCAAGATTTACCCCCCCAGACCCAAAGTTCCAGGGAAACTATGGGGGGACCCCCCCTAAATTTTCGATTTAATGCCATTTTTGACCACTTTTTGGCCAAAAATCCGGGGGGGGGGGAACCGAAAATCTGAAAATCTGGGGGGGGGGGGGGGTCGCCAAAATATGTCATTTTGGTGGGGGGTCCATTTTCTCCCGGCCCCCCCCTCAGATTTTTGGCCGAAAAGTGGCCAAAATGGCAAAAAAACCGAAAATTTAGAGGTTTTTGGTCAATTTTGGTCGACACGCCCCCCCCCCGGATTTTTTGCCCAGCCACGCCACGCCTGTCGGTCGATCTTGTGCCAACCCAACATCCCCACCCATTTTTCCAAGCTCATGCATCAAGCCAGACAAAGCATTCAGAAGAATCGGAAATAAAAAAATACAATTAAAGATTATTTTAAAACAAATTCACGCAGTTATTTATTCTGCGGATAGTCTTTATGGTCAAAGGACTAAGAATCATAAAAAACAAAAACATTGCGACAACTAAAGATTCCATCCACCACTACACTAATGTCTTGTATTTTCCCCCGAGCCTGCCCAGTTTAGATGAGCGGTGCGTGTCCACGATTCGGGCATACTCAATTCCGTTAGGATAGCACACATTGTAATTTTTGTACAGCAGAACATTTGAGCTGCGGATTATACCATATGTGCGTGCTCGGGCCGTATGATTTAGCGCTGAAGAGGGCAAGCTCGGAACAACACAAATGTTGCTAACTAACATTGCGTTTGCTTTCTACCCGCCGTAGTGGTACTCATGTTGTGTATCGCCATAAAAATTGCTGTTTTTTGCTAAAAATAGGCAAAAATAGCTTAAAAATCGCTTTCAAAAGTACCCCTAAGAAAAATCGCTCTCACATGGGGTACCCAAATTTGCTTCCACAAGGGTCAGTGAAATTTGACCTCCCGTTCAGGTATGGCATGTATCTGATCACGTTCATGCATATTTTTATTTTGGATATCTAATGCTGATAAAGTACGATTTGCAGGAGGGTATCATAAATCATTATGGAAATTTCAATGTGAACAGAGAAAAAGTTAAGTCGGCACATTTTCTAGTTCTCCTCCTGCTTCATCGTGCTTAGATTTAGTTGATAGTCAAAATTTGAACAAGTACAAATTTCAAATAAAAGCAAAATTCTCCCATGGAGCACGAAAAATGCAATTCGGGCAAACTGTGGTTTTAAACGAACATAGGAAGCATATTAATATGCACAATTGCACATATGCATAATAAAAAGCACTGCCTTAAACTATATACAGTAATATCAAGAGTACATAATATAAGAGTGTGCCATTAGGCACACTCTCTGTTATCAGAGCAAAAACTATGTTCTGCTCGCTGACGGCCGCCCCCCCCGCAAATTAGACCCTTCACTTTAAAGAGTTTTGTGCGCTATGTTTGTGTTCTAAAGCTCGAAGCAGGCACAAAATTCGCGCACGCACTGCTTGTGTTTTCGAGCTTAAGCACACAAACATAGATGCAAGTGAGCGTAGCCCTGTTTCGACTAGGTACTGATTTGTGTGGGGGTTCACTAGGGTCTGATTTGCGGGGTGGGTGGGCCGTTAGCGAAGAGAGCATAGTTTTTGCTCTGATAACATAGTGGCACACTCTTATATTATGTACTCTTGGTATAATATGTATCAACTTCGCCGAACAACCCATGTTCGCAGATTTTCCAGTCTGAGAGTTATCCGCTGACAGTCAGCAGTCTGAGTCTTGTTATTTTTTTTCTGAAGACATATGCCATATATACATGTGCCATATATTCATTAAACACCGATGTAAAGGTTAATGAGTTTATCACAAATTGTCAATTTCCGTCAAGTCCCTTTCGTTTCAGTACATAATTGTGATGTTGTAACGTGTCGTAGCTAGTTATACTTGTAATGGGTGGACCCATCTGAATTCCTGTTTTGCATGTAAATTGCTTGGCGCGAAGGATTTCCGTCTTATCTTCAACACATGTCCTAGTACGCAGGTTTTTTGCCCAAAAATTTATCAATGATTTTGCAATTTTTAGAGCATTGTTACAATCGATTTCCTTCAATTTCTTCGCTATGTAAATTGTTTTGCAATCGATCACTGTCTGACTTTTCTCACATTACCGAAAATCGGGCGTTATTTGCCTGTCACTATATTGGCAGAGGTTTAGCAACTCATAGCTGAAACTGCAATCACAATTTTCGTGTGAAAAGACTGTATTTATTTCATTAGTGTTTGCTTTGCTTTAGAATTTAGAATAAATAAATTGTTTAAAATAAACATATATAGATAAATCGTAATTTTTAAATAAATCGGTTTATTCGCTAGATTTGTTCAAGTCAGGTTCGCGTAACGGTTAGAGTGTTCGCGTATCGCTGGTCCGGACACAGATCGAATCCTTCTTCCGATAGTGTTTTAGTTTCACAATTGGCAATGACTATAAAATATTGCATTCTTTTGTCTCAGAAACCGCATATGTTGGGCAGTTGAAACTAGTCAAATGGTAGCGTCACAGTACAGCAGAACAATATGTTATATGAAAAACAAACAAAACGGTGACCACATATATTTCAAACACTAAGGCGGTATTATTCCCCTTTTAAGGGGTAACTTGTTATCTTAAGATTAAGTGCGTACTTCTACAGCACTCTGCTCTGCTGCAGCGTATTCACATGATACCAAGCAAGAAATTACTAAGGGCCTTTTCGCGCAGAGAGTTAAGCGAGTTAAAGGTGTTAAAATTAAGCCAATTTTTTTCGTACACAGGGTTAAAAGAGTTCAACAGTTCATCTTAAGGTGCTGGTATCGCTTTGTGTAAATTCGACCCTACAAGCTTCAATTCTTTATGAAAGTGGATGAAACTTTCCAAATACGTTATTTTCGTGCTCCTTAACATTCTGGCACAAGTTCCGGATTTTTAGTGTAAAGATAAGAAAGTTTTGGTTTTAGCCCTTATTCTCTCAGTACATAGTCGCTACATCGGATTGGTTGTTATGGCTGGAAAGAGGGCACCGAAATTAACATTTTTGCTTTTACAACTTTTGAGCTACCTCTAGTGGTTAAGGCAGTATACGCCAAAAACGATTTTTGGGGTCAAAAAATGGCCATTTTTGACGAAATCAGTTTTTTCAAAATTACTGCCAAATCTTACAGACAATTTCAGCTTATTTATACTCAGCCGATACACCGTCCAATTGCGCTTTTTATCAATACCTATTCGCTGGAGTTCGTTGCTTTAAGCTAGGGAATTCGCCGATAAACTATTTTGGCAAAATTGCGATTATTTTGTTTTGAACATTGATTTCTCAAAAACTGCCCAATGGATTCGCGTGATTTTTGGCAAAATGAAAATTCGCCCTATTACGGAGGGACATTTTTCCTGGTTTGAGCTAAAACTTCTCCAGTTGTGAGAAAACTGAATAGAAATTTGCGAAATTTCGTGTCATCGCGCATTTGTCGGATTTTCTGGAGTACTGAGACTAGTTGAGCCAAATCCAAAAAATGTCCCTCTGCCCACATGTCCTTCATATCATGGCACAAGAAAAAATTTTGGCCGATTCTACAGTTTTGAGAAATCGATGTTCAAAAATTTTTTGTCTATATTCAGTCTGTCAGATGTCAGCATGTCGGAAGTCTTTTGCTATCTTTTGCCAATTTTGCTAGCTTCGTAAGCTCATGTTAATGTACAGATTATAAGCTTTAAAACGATGTATAAAGCTCTTTCCAACTCCCAAAAGTGCGAAAGTTATAGCGTTTCGAAAAATCACCACAAAAGCACTGCACAAAAGGATACCAGCACCTTAACTAGTTTGCAGAGTTAAAATGTTAAAAAATTTTAACTTTACTCTTTTAAGTCGCGCGCGAAAAGGTCATAAGACTGGAACAAGCGTCACGCTCTTAGTTATTATTCTTGCGACATGATCTGCACGACAATGGCCGATCCCTTAGACCCATCGCTTCAAAGAAATTCGCACGCTATGCTTACACGCTGAAGCTAACAACAGACGCACATTGAACCAACTGAGTAGTTGTGTTTTCGAGCTTTAGAACGTAGGCATAGCGTGCGAATTTCTTTGAAGTGATGGGTCTAATTTGTGGGGGGGGTCAGCCGTTATCGTGCAGATGATGTGTAATGAAATTACTGTTTCTGTTACTGTAATTGTTGTTTTATTCAGTAAAAAGGCGTTTCGCGTTCTTACAGCCTCACCTAGCAACCAGGAATAGGTTATTAGTAACTAGTATAAGGTGGACTAAGTAGAGAATAGTCTAGGCACTACCAGGAAATCTGCCAAAAAAGGGCTAATTTAGTGAGTTATCAAGTGGTTTTGTTGAAGATCTCATGGCCAGTCCAGTTATCTATGCCAGGTAATTGTATAAAGAAACAAGCCGTATCTGTTACTGTCAATTATCATCTGTTCTTGTATCTTGTGTCTGTCAGAACTGCCAGAATTGCCTTAAAAATCATAATAATCTGGTTAATTATCAGGGCTAATTAAGGTGTCTTAACTGTGTTCCTGCGGCCGTATTGAGGCCCTCGAACTACACTAATTAGTGAATTTATTAGGTGTTAGAATTGTCAAAAATATGCATAATTAACTAAGCTATTTCAACTCTTAGTGCAGGGATTCGAACCTTTGACCTTTTGCCCTTCCTGTACGTATGTGGGACGGCCGTATTGAGGCCTCCTACGATTACGCAAAACCCCTATTGCATCAGTCTCGTGTAAGGGCGGTCGTAATTGAGACCCCCTTAATTCCCCTGTCTTTGTCCCTCTTTCGTCAGCGTTGCGTAATGGCCAATTTCGGCATTATTCCACCTTAAACAACAAGAAAACATATTATTATCCATCTTATTAGCACAATTACACAACAAACAAGAACAATTACACACTATCAAGGTTTCTTCTTCTTTAATCCCTGAAACAACAAAAAGTATAAATTAAAATACACATTTAAAGTCCTACGTTTTGGTTTTAATTCCCTTATTTAGGGAGTTTTCTAACTCCTCCCTTTTTCCCTTCTCCTTTTACGGGTCGGCCTTTTATCTTTGACCGCCCGCCTGTTTGTCTGGAGAGCGTGGAAAGCTCCCAGACCTTACGTGAACGAATGCCATTCATGCATTCATTCACGTAAGTCACATAATAGTGACCTTATAAGGGTCACCGCTGACCCCCACCCTTAAAAAGGCTGAATTCAGCCTCTGCACTACTCAGTACAAATAGGTAAACAAATATAGGTAGTACAAATATATACATACATACACTTATACAATAATAATAGGTACTTAGGTAGTTAATAATTCTAGGTAAGTTAATATTTTAGTTTTACTTAGGTACCTACGTGTCTTACGTAATTTGTTTTCGTCTTTTTCTTTTTCTTGGGTCCTTGATGGACCAAACAGGTGAGGTCCCTTTGCTTTCTACTAAGCAAAGGGAGCCCTTTGTCTTGGCCGCTGGAGGACCAAGTTTCTTGAAAATATTGGAGTTTCTGTTTACTCCAAATTTATGGGCCCCAGCAGAGACCCCTAAAACTTGATACTAAAAATCCGGCCTTTGGCCTCCTTTCTGTCTGATTTAGGGGTCATCTTTCTCTCATTAATTTGGGGGTCCTCCAGCCGCCAGACGCGCCTGTGGGCTACCGTAGGTCACGACTCGGTAGCCCAATAGCAAAAGCGTGATCATTCAAAACAGTCAATCAGCTGTTAGAAGCTGAAAGGCCAGCCCCCTGACGGGGTCTCGACTGCAACTAGCAGCTTGCAGTCAGTGCTTGGCTGGCAGTCGGGGAGAGAGGTTGCTCTCTCTCCCCTAATAACATTAGCATTATTGTCTCCCCATTTTTGTCCGTATGTCTCCGGGAGAGGTGTGTCCTGCGCCAATTATACGGAGGCCTGGACTATAGCACCTCTCCCCTCCCCCCATTTCCCCTTAGGGTTTTTATTTCAGCAACTGCCAGCCAGGCACTCACGTTTCTGGCCGCCCCCGTGAGCCCATATGTCTGCGGACGGCTCACGGGGTGCACTGCTTCTGACCCGAGGACCCTTATGCCTGAAAGGCGGTCCCTGGGTCCCACACTCTCACGATTTACCCGGGGTCTTCAGACCCCGGAAGACCAATTTTTCAGCATTTTTCGGGCCTTGTGCCCATTGTTTTTGTAGTTGTAATTGTGAGGGTGTGGGCCTTTTGCCCCACAATCTGGGGTATTGTCCGTAATCTTTATTTTCCTTTTCATGCGTTTCTCCTTGGTGATTTGCGAGCAGCCGAACCTCGCAAATCACTCTCATAACAAAAAGGATTTTTAAAGTAGTTATTTTCTTCGTTTTATGTATTTTTCCCAAAAGGCCCTTTTTGGCCCTATCCACAAATAAACTGTCGTGGGTTTATTTTTAGTCAGAACCCACTCTAAAACCACTATTTTATCTCTCTTTAACCTTCTCAGTTTCACTCCCAAAACCCAATTTTTCACCCCAAAAGCAACGCAAATTTGGGTAGTTAGTCTAAGGGAGGACCCTCACCAACCCACCTTGAGGAAGGAGAGTTAGGCCACTCCCCAGGAGTGGGTTTTTCAGGTTAGGGCCCCCTCAATCCCCACAGCCGGCAACCAGAGTTGCCGGCCATATCTTTATCACAACTCCAAAGCCACTGTTATAACCTTGTACCGTTTTTTAATAATTGCCGGATAAAAGCATGAGGTTTCCTAAAACACTTTAAAAGCAGAAAACTCAACCTTTTAAATGCTGTTCAGTCTGTTAATTATTAAGATGTTAACTGGGAAATACCGGCTTCCCTTTATTTAAAGCTGTCCTTAGCATATTTCTCGTATTAATTGCTTGAACAGCAAGTATTGTCCCCATTGGCTTTTGCACACACAGAAATACAAATAAAATACACGGGTGATCACGTGGGAATGGCCATTTCTGGGCCATTCCCGAACTATATTGCACTTTCACGCAACCGTAGCTAGTTATACGAATTAGTTAAGTTAGTATCTTGGGAATTAGCCCCATTTTAGTACTGTTAAGGCTGTACTTGTACTGTGTTGTATGAATGCGACTCCTCACGTAAACTCCTCCAGTTGAGGTTGTGAGAGAAGTCAAGTATGCGTGAGGTGTAAATGTTGCGTAACTGTGTCTGAGTAATTGTGTGAGTAACTGTGAGCGCATGACTGAAACTGTATGCGTGAAATAGTGTAGTTACGACTGTCTGTGTGTCTACTGTTTAAATGAGCGTGTGAAAGTAGTGCGCTAGTGTGTGTGAATCCGTATGAATGGAATTACGCCTACGTCTGTTGTGTGTTAATAACCGTATGAATGGGACTGCTCATGTAAACCCCTCGCGGAGGTCTTGAGTGTAGTCCGTAGGGAAATAGTTAGTTAAATAATAATATTAAGCAGTAGTTAGGCATAATAATTAGGGCATTATAAACAGTTAGGTTAGGTTAAGAATAATAGTTTAATTAGGTGTTAGTCAGTTTAGTAGTTATAGTTAGTGCTAGTAATTATAGTTAGTACCAGTAACAGTGGTTAATATTGTAGTGTTAGTTAGGATTGTTAATGATTGTTAGTTGCCACTAGTATGTGAAATCCGGTTATAGATTGACCCCCAGAGGCCCGCGTAGGTCACCTGCCTCAAGATGCGGGTCCTCTGCAAGAAAGGGGCAATTCACCATTGTCCAGTTAGATTTCTAGGCCCAGGTTAAGAGGGTTGGTAACCTCATTTGCATAATTGCGATAATATGTTCTAGGTACCCAATGGTAGGTTACCAACCCAGGTTAGGGTTATAATTGTCGTCATTAAGTCTAGTTAGGCCTGTAGAGTATGAAATAGGCCTCAGTTAGTACCAGGTAGTCTATAGTCAGTAGTAATCAGCAATAATCGGCAGTATGTAACAGTATCCTGCTTAGTGGCCAGATTTGGGCCTTAATTAAGTATTAATCGCCAATTATAACAAATAGGTTATACTTCACCTACTGGGTAATACGTAATAATTAGGTTAGGTCAGTTTAGCTGTAGTTCTAAGTCTGTAGTAAATACTGAGTAGTGCCTACGTGACTCTATGCCCGTGAGAGGCTCGGTCAGAGCCTCATTGGCATATTTAACCAAGTAGGCCGGAACGGCCCCAAGCTTGGTCATTGTTATCCGTTTGATCCTCAAAAACGCCAGTTTTCGTCTGTTTGTAACCTAAAAATATAAAATAACACATTACACATTACGCAATACACAATTCGGGTCTTGAACCCGCACGTGAAAGCCAATCGGTCCGGACAATAGTTGCTGGGGTTTTAATCCCCACCACCTTTGTTTCTAATGGGTTTTAACCCATTTGATTCAGGTAGCCCACCGGATCTTCACCTCAGCGCCTTTGCTTGTTGCCTGAAGCTTAGTCCGGTCATCTGTCTAGCGAGCGATCGAGTCTCAGTGTATCAGTTTGGTGGAACGTGAGATTAGTCCAGTCCTATCAGTACCAGTGTGTCAGTATCAGTAGTATTTTGGATCCGGAAGTAGATCCTGTTGCCAGTGTTGTCTCAGTTCCAGTATTCCGGCCCTGTTCAGTTGCCTAATAGGTACTTGTTTGGACCATCTTTGGGTTGCGTCAATAACGCAGATTAACGGAGAGAGCGGCTACTACCTGTCTCATCTTGGGAACTTTGTGTGAAACCTAAAACTTGTCTCTTTTGTAATCACCAATCCAAAAAGCATCATGTTCAGTGAAAGTGGTACAGCCTACGTTTTGATCCTCACCACTGAAGCCTCTCTATAAACCGATTGACAATCTCTATCTTTGTATTAATCTTGAGATAACTATCTGAGGAAGCCGATCCGACCTTTCCGACTATAACCGACACTCTCCCTGCCTGTAATTGTCATTATCCATTCTAGAGACGGAACTCTTCTCGAAATTCAGTTATTCTGGGCAGTCAATTATACGGAGACGCCAGAGCAAAGCCAACCTCGCTCCCACTCGATTCGGATTATAAACAGTTGTTAATTAGTATATCGTGTGTGTGTGTGGTCCCAAGAGTTATTGTAAGGGACAGAGTCACAGTAGAGGCTAGCAAAGAGCCTAAGAGTTGAGCTGAGAGAAAGCATATAGGATACCGGTCTAGCTACTTAGTCCTTGGCAGCACTAGAGTGTACTATACCTGAAGCAAGTGTACCGTAACGACCCCGAAACCGGATAGCCAGCCCTAACCGCGAAAGTACCAGTCAACCAAAATCAAAAGGCAATTCTGGCAGACAGTATCTTGTATTACTGTTATTGTAAAGCTATAACTGCAGTGATTCATTGTCTGCTGGAAATTAGTGACCCTGTTTGTTCTATTTGTACTAATAAATAATTATCCTTTCAGCTGCTTCGGCATTCGCGTATATTTCAGAGATCCCCAACTCTATCCGTATTGAGGTTAGAGTTGAACCGACAGTCGCCCATTGAGACTATAAATCCCGATTCCCCTGCCTAAAACGAACTCACCCCGTTAGACCCCATTTTAGGTCAGCTATTGAGCCCTGGTTGTCAGCATACCACTACAGCCGGTGCTTCAATCTAAGCGAAGATCCCTCTTTGCGTGCCGACCTTGACTCGTGTCTTGGATCCTGATCAGATCTAGTCTAGTCTAGCCTAGCCTATTCTAGAAGCCCTAACCAACTACAGACGACCCCAAGCAGAACAAAAGTTTATTGGAGACACGACCCCCTCCAATACAAAGAAATCCAGCCCAGATCTGACAGAGTCTATTACAGATGTCCCAAGCCTAATAACTGAGAGCTTGACGCTTGTCACACTCTTAGTTATTATGTACTCTTGGTTACACCAAGAGTGTGTAACGTGAATAATCGTATGAGACAATTAGAAAGTTGATGCTTTTATTAGAACAAAAGATGACGGGCGACTGCTGTCTCGCTTGTCTGAGCAGAGCGATTTGGTTTAGCCGAGTCAGACTGAACCACTCATAACTTGTAAGGGAACTGTTCCGTTTAATTAGTTTGCAGAGTTAAAATGTTAAAAAATTTTAACTCTACTGTTTTAAGTCGCACGCGAAAAGGTCCTAAGACTGGAACAAGCGTCACGCTCTTAGTTATTATGCTTGCGACATGATCTGCTCGACAATGGCCGATCCGTTAGACCCATCGCTTCAAAGAAATTCGCACGCTATGCTTGCACGCTGAAGCAAACGACAGACGAACTTTGGTCTAAACTGAGTAGTACTCTTGATGTACGATAAGGGTGTTATGGTAAGGTAGCTTATTTGGCTCGACTCATACTGCTTTGTCTTTGCGCTGTTTTGTAAAATTTAAGAGTCCTTTACGCTTTCTAGAATCCTCTTGGCCTTCTGACATAGAATTACCATTTTTGGCCATTTTAATTATTTTATGGTAAAGACCTTCAGAAAGCACAAACGGTAACGGCTGAAAACGCCCAGATTGTTCTATCATTAAGACACAAAATTGCCCATAATAAGGGAAAACGCCTGGCGCTGCCCTGTAACTAAGTTTCGGTCTTAGATTTTGTTAACCAATAATGAGCCTGCCTGATTGCTATTTGTTCCTCTTCCAAACTTTCGCTAACAAAAGGTGTGTGTTCAGTTTTTTCCCCGATTATAGACGTTTTTGCATCGAGAAGATAGGCAACACTATGTTTGCAAAATAGTGGAAACTGTCCTCAGCTTTTCCTAATTTTCTAATTCAAATTTCCAGTCCCTCATAATTCCAGTATTAGGTGGTTCAGCTGTCACGTAAACCTTTATTTTCACAAGAGGAAATTAGTATTCTCACCTGCTTTAGGAAATTAAAACGCAATTTTTGTGAAAACCAACGTAAATTATTGGAACGAAAATTTAAATTGTCGAAACGAGCTTTCTCGGAAAATGAAAAAGATTTATCTGTATTTATCTGTCAGCTAAGGTGGGATTATTCGATCGAAGCTACAATTAATTTATCTCCTGATTAGGCATGCATGAAGATTTGGAAAGAACTAAAACTCCTAGGTCCCATTTTCTTTCGTACTGTAATTTCAAAGTCTGGCAGGAGAGCCAAGCTGAATGAATATATTTTTACAGTGAACGAATCATTAGAATAGGACAATACTGTTTATGACACTTTCTGAAAACTATATATTGGCATACCATCAGAAATTTGTAAGGGTTCGTTTTTCGCTTTCAATGTTGCATATATCCTGACAGCTTGTGCAAAGACGTTAACGGGTGGTCGATCAATGCAAAAACACCTCAAGACCGTGCGGATCTTTTGCGCTTTCCCCACCCCAGCCCTAGCTTTTGATTTTTTGACCAATAACTTTGAAATTTGGTGTGGGTGCCTACTGGAGGCTGGTGAATTCAAAAATTAAAAAATTTTAAAATTTTAAAAATGTTTAAAAAATTTTAAATTTTTGTTTGGTAAGGGGGGACCAAGGGGAACCAAAAAATTTTTTGAAAAAAATTTTGCTGAAAACATGCATACAGGGGTTTTCTGGGGCGCTGAGCACGAATCTGAAATCCGTTTTTTGATTCAGCGTTTCGTTAGATCAGTATAAGCTAAAGTTGTAAGCTTAACATGTAAGCTTATACTGGGCTAACGAAAATCAAAATTAAAATTTCAAAATTTTTGAATTTTTGAATTCACCAGCCTCCAGTATGCACCCACACCAAGTTTTAAAGTTATTGGTCAAAAAAATCAAAAGTTAGGGCTGGGGGGGGAAGCGCAAAAGATCCGACCGTGCTAAATTGGATTGAACGAAAGCATTTGCACTCCATATTCAAATTTCTGGGTTACTCCTGATGGTTTACACAGGTCAACAGTTTGTCGAGATCTCTGTGCAGTAGCACCAGTTTTCTAGGGGCCCATTTCTTTAAAGATTAAAATGGTCGATTAAACGGATAAAAATCAGCGGGATTACAATTTTAATTGCTATTTCTCTCATGTGGGATTCAACGGATTAAAATGATTAAAATTAACTCGTTTAATCCGACAATTTTTAATCCGCGGATTAAACGAGTTGATTTTAATCCATTTAATCCGCCATTGAAGAAACAGTGATTAAAAATTTTAATCCGCCAACTTTTAATCCGATTAATCCTCGTAGCTTCACGAGGATTAAAAGTTAGTTGAAAATGCAGGCGGAGGATTAAACAGACTAAAATTAATATTTAAAGAAACAGCGATTAAGCAGGTTGGATTAAAATTAACTCGTTGAGTTTTAAATCCGAAGTGTGAATAAAGAAACAGGATTAGATTACAATTTTAATTCTAGGTGCATAGAAATAGGATGAAATTTAATCCGTTTAACTAGTTTAACTAGCTGCATTAAATTTTAATCCGTTTAATACGAGGTGCTATTTCTTTAGTGTGGATTAATTTTAATCTAATCCGTTTAATCTTTAAAGAAATAGGTCCTAAGTTCTTATAATTGAGACCAATTAGTTGCTGCATGTAAAAGAAATTCATACCCTTTCGCTGTTTACACCAGTGATTACTGTTGTTATATTTTTGTTGAGAAATCTAAAGTTCAGTTGGTTGAATGCAGGAAATTTTCTACCACGGGATACCATTATCAGTCCAAAACTTACTGCACAAGCAATTCGAAATTTGAATTCAAAATTCAAACTTTCTAATAATTCTCAAGCGGAAGTCGTTTGACATTTGACGTTTGGCATTTGACAGAATGTGCAGAAAGTAATGGATAGGATATTGTGTTTTCTACCCTGGCCAATCAATTAATTATTGCAGGTGCATTTCAATAACGAATTTAAGAGTAACCAATTTCCGCGGGTACAGAATTCAAGTAATCAAGTTACTTTATGAGTCAGAAACTAGCTTGAGGTAAAACAGAAATCCAGCCTGTCGGTTGTCTTCAGTTACAATATGGCCTGTATTTATTTGATATCTGCAGCGTGCTCACATTTGGCTCACTTGGCGAGTCCAAACAATTGCAAAGTCAAGGGGCCAGTTTCATAAAAAGCCTTCTCGAGTTCTCGAGTTCTCAAATTCTCGAGTAGTCTGTTTCGGTGACAACAACACCTTCTGTATTAAAAATTATATGTACATAAATGTATCTACGGCAAATTTTATGGTGAATTATTTAGTCACCTACGCAAATTGTTAAAGCAGGAGGGAAAATTTATAAATTGAGAATTTCAAAAATTTCTCGAGTAGATCTCGAGTTAGCAAAATTATCTCTGGTCGAGATCCACCAGAGAACTTGACTCCAGAACTTTTTCAGCGTGACTTGCAAAACGATTTGCGGATCTCGAAAACGTTCAGCGTAGTTTTGCTACTAGACTCGAGAGCATTTTTATGAAACTGACCCCAGGTCTACTCTTAGCTCCGAAGACCTTATTCTTGTATTTTCTTTTAAATTCAGTTACGCTCCGTGTACTGTGCCCAACTTTTCAGTTCCTCCGAGCTGTAGTTTCTGCTTTCGGTACACATCTTTGTAAGGGTCCATCACAGTTTCACGGAAGTCGAAAGCTTGGCCATTTTTGGCACCACCTTTCAGCCTGGTTACATATATGTGCGTACTAATGTGAGAGTAAAATTGCAAAGTAGGGCGCATGATTTAATAAAAGCAGTTTGTAGAGGCCTCAAGGTCTCAAGCATTTAGTTAACTGCATGGGCGGCCACTGTCCTTCAAGTGGTCGCTAAGATCAATAATATAAAATATGAATGCCGTGAAATCCTTTAATTTCCAAGAAGTCATGTATTTTTGTGTATTAATGTACAAAAAAGTGTCCAATACTCCCATACGCATATGGGAAAAAGTGCTGTTTCTTTTTCAAAAGACGCGAAATTTTGTGAAAAGTTTGGACATGGTCCACTTATACACACAGGGTCCTATTTGATAAAACTACATTAATTACATTACATTTGCTACATTAAAATGTTGCTACATTATATTTGCTATATTTTTGGGTTTCATAAAACAAATGTACCTTTTACAATGTAATGTAGCTACATTACATTTGGGAAATTTCTTCTGACGCCATTTTATCACGTTTTACATTTGTGTTGCTACAATGTAACTGCATTGTAGCTACAATGTAATTACATTGTAACTACATTGTTACATTGTAATTACATTGGAACTACATTTTGTTGTTCACAACGGCTACATTACCTGGATTTAATGGATTATTTACAACAGCTGCATATTTTGAATCAAATGATATAGGTATTAGTTAGCTTAGCTTAATCATCTTAATTAAGCGGGGGGGTCCACTTTAGGGTCATTTTTTCGACCATCTCCGATTTTTCTCATTTACACATATTTTATTGTCCAAGTGGGATATTTTAACGAGTTTATAAAATTTAAGTTGGATCTCTTACGGTTGTTGAGAAAATTCACCTCAAAGTAGATGTATGCATGTGTTAAACATAGGAAATCGAAAAAGTGTCGATTATAATTCTGCGCCAAAAAAATCTCGAAACCGGTGAAAGATACCGGGAAACATTTGGTAGCGATTTAAACCTCTGAACAGATACTGTGTCACTGTGGAATTAGAATTTTGAATTACGCCTTCAAAAAATTTTAATGGATTTTTGAAGTTAGCGAACTGCCGAAAATCGCTAAAATCTGTCGTCTTTGGTGACCAAAAATGGTGGTCACTAAGTTTGACTGCATATTATAAAAAATAGAAGTCCTAACTAAAAATTCTAATTCCACAGTGACACAGTATATGTATCAAGCTTTCGAACGATACCCAATGTCACTTCAAACCTTTTGCCAGTGTCGAGATTTTTTTGGCGCAGAAATTAGTTTTTTCTGCAAAATTGCGAAAATTGCTGTTTTTTCGAAAGATAGGCATTTTGCGACCAAGCTGTATTGCGAAATTGCATTTTTTGCATTTCAGCATATTTATTCACGCCTTAGAATCAATTTGTTGCATGAATTATGCCGACAGCTGTGTCCAGTACTTCTCAGTGCGCCAATGGAACCTCAGACCCCGAAATTCACAAAACAGCGATTTTTCAAAATTTTCAAAATATGGCATATTATATATCAATCGAAAGCCCTCAGTGCAGGGATGAATTCTTCTCATAGAACTATGGCTTGGAAATGCTTCTATTTTAAGTTAAGCGCTCTTAAATATTTCATTACATCGGGGGGAACAGGGAAGTGCTGGGACCGGTTCCGATTTTTGAAACCGGTTCTGGTTCCGGTTCTTGACTACCGGTTCCGGTTCCGGTTCCGGTTCCGGTTCTAGCTACCGGTTCCGGTTCCAATTGGTATTTTTGATAAAAAAGCTAAAACCACACGATTTTTTTATTTTTTTGACAATTGCTATAAAAATTTAATATATTTAACTGCACAAAGCTATGAACGTGTTTTTAAACAGTGTTTTTGCTTACTTTTTACAATTTATGTACAAATATTTACTGTGAAAAGATATGGTTTGTTTCATTTTTACCAATATGTTGTGGAAATTTTAGCTACCAGAGCTTACCAGAATACTAAGTATTCTCAATCTAGATAAACATTTAGCTACTGCCCTTCAGAAAGCGAACGTCGCACAGAACAATCCTCGACCAATTTCAAGCAGTCCAATAAAATTTGCTTATCGATTCAACAACTACAGTTACAACATTACAAAGCTTAATCATTGAAAAAGCAGCTAATCTCATCTCGGGGTCGAAGATTTTTTGAGATCGAAAACTATAACAGAAAACATTGGGGAAAATCGTTGAATGAGAATTAAAACTTTTCGAGCACTTATGCAGCACACAGGTACAACTAACTTCATACCTTTAAAACCAAAAATTGTATGTTACAATAAATAAAGTCAAGCTGCTAAGTTTTTATTTTACATAGAATTTGTTTTAATTTTTGTAGCTGAAATAAACAAATTTGTAACAAAAGAGCGCTATTCCCTATCAAATCCTAAACCTACATATCTCAAAAAGTACTAAAATATGACTATGAAATATGAATATTTTTAATAGACCATCAAAGGCACTCTTTTTCGGTAGCGCTAGCCAATTGCTATTAATTAAATAAGAACGGTATCTCAGGGATACTGTTGCTCAGCTTAACCCTTAATCTGGAGTTGCGCCTTCAGTATGCTGGTTTGCTTCAGTGGAAGTTTGCACACAAAAATTGCAGAGGCAACAGCTAAAGCTGGAAGAGTTGCCGTAAAGCATCAAATCCTTAATGCTTAGGGTAAAACGGGGTAATAAGGGACAAAAACGCTTCGCATTTCAGGAGATTTTATTAAGATGCAACTTTGAACAATTGAA
The DNA here is from genome assembly GCA_030248195.1 of Trissonchulus latispiculum. Classification (NCBI taxonomy): domain Eukaryota; kingdom Metazoa; phylum Nematoda; class Enoplea; order Enoplida; family Ironidae; genus Trissonchulus; species Trissonchulus latispiculum. The sequence continues at coordinate 3,831 of JASAND010007383.1, read as the reverse complement.
TCTGCTTTAATACTCAACAAAATTCCATGATTTATACATCAAATGAAAGCTTAATTTGTTCTAAAGTTATTTATATCGTTCTTATTTTGCTCAACTAAAAATTCCTTTGAATATATCAATAAACTTGCAAAAGATTGATATTTTTAGCAAAACGGGGTTTTTAGGGACACCATCAGGGATAATAAGGGACAGGGCTGGGTATTAAGGGACAGCATAGGATTTTGCGTATAAATACAGAATTGGCAATACTGAAGCAACTTTCGCCAAGTAAGCAAAAAACAGAATTATTCAAAGATCAGTTTAATGTGGTAAAACTTGGACTAGACGCTATTTGAGACTCAACAACTTCAAAAATGAAAAAATTTTAAAATTTTAAATTTTTTGCAATTTTAAAATTTTTTAAAAAGTGCTGTTTTCTTGTAGAACCGAAGCCGGTGAACATTATTTGTCATTGCACCAACCTTTGAAAATGTCTCGTGCGTATAGTATGGCAGTTTTAAGATTTGAAGATCAAAGAACCTTGCCGCCTTTTATCGTTTTAGGCGGAATAGGGATTAACCAGTATTTTTGTTACACCTTAGCCCTTAACTTTATAATAGCTCAAAATTACACATGCGATTAGCTAATGAGCACTGCCCTAACCACTAATGTACATGATATTAGCTTATAGGCGGCAAGTTTCTTTGATCTCATGACATTAAAAAGCCTGTACAGATCGAAGGAAAAATTTTCAACATGTGGTTCAAGAAGGAAAAATGTTTAGTATTTCCGAAAGTATTGAATGCAACCAAAAGTTTACAATTTAAGCATGTCCCTTAATACCCTGAATTGTCCCTACTTATCCCCCCAGTGTACCTTAATTACCAAAACTGCTGTCCCTTATTATCTGAAAAAGGGCATCTCGCAAACTTGGCCATAAAAACCGGAAAGAACAAAATTCTTAAAAAAAGAACGACGCTACGATATTCTACACATTTCGCTCTTTCAAATGATGCCAGCGTTGCAGTATAAATCGCAAAAATGAGTACAGTAGCTCAAATTTAAATCTTCGAAATTTGGAAAAACGGGACGATCTGAGAAAGGAGAAAACGGCCGCTTCAAAATAATTATTTATATATTTTGCTTGGATAGCATTTTTCTCGAGGTCGAGACGTTATTGGATAGAGGAGATATAGGGCTTTCATTTAATATCTAATTATAAGTATTTAGTTGACCCATGTCATGTGACCGATGCAAAAACCAAAACATTGTCATAAATTACCAGGTGTCCCTTATTACCCCGTTTTACCCTACCTTTGTCATCCTTAAAGAAGAGTTAACACTGAATACACCTTAGTTTTTCTTTTTCTATAACCTTTTCAGAAAACTTAAAACATTGACTGAAAACTGTTATTAAAGACATCGTAAAATTGATATAAAATCTTCTGCCATTTACACAACAAGTCTTTCAAAAACAAAATTTCATATCTAAATAGAAGTACCAGAATAAAGTTAAATTCCAAATGCTAAATTCAAATTCATAAGAAAATTTTAAAATTTTACAAAATAAACCTTGATTGAAGTTTCAAACAGCCAAAATTAACACTAGAACCGGCCGGTTCCAAAAGCCACCGGTTCCGGTTCCGGTTCTGGTTCCGCTTCTAAAAATCCTACCGGTTCCGGTTCCGGTTCCGGTTCTACCGGTTCTTTTGGAACCGGTCCCAGCACTAGAACAGGGGCCTTGTTTCATCGGAAAATCATTTAAGGAAGCTTCTGATCATGCTTATCTGGCTTGAATCTGTTCGAAAATGTTTTTATTAATTGTTTTTAAATGTGCATAACAAAATAAGCTAAATATATGCAGTTGATTTGCGCAAACTTGCTTCAGTTGTCTGCAGCACCCTCATTTTCGCTGATATTCAAATTGTACTCAATGAATGGCTCATAACTTACGGAGAACTGAACGAAACAACTCAAAATTTAAACTTGAAATGTACGACATATATGGCTAGATTATGTGTGAAAATGAGCGAAATCCGTGGTCTAAAAATTTTTCACGATGGACCCCCCCCCCTTAAGTAGATGAAATCAAGAGTACATAATAACTAAGAGTGTGACAAGCGTCACACTCTTAGTTATCAAGCAAATAACATCATCTACACAATAACGGCTGACCCCCCCCCACCACAACTGAGTATGTGCACTTCAAAGAAATTAGCACTCTATGCCTACGTTATAAAGCCCAAAAACACAACCAGTCAGTTGGTTCAATGTGCGTCTGCTGCCAGCTTTAGAACGTAGGCATAACGTGCAAATTTCTTTGAAGAGCACATACTCAGTTGTGGGGGTCAGCCGTTATTGTGCAGACGATTTTTTTGCTTGATAACTAAGATATGTGACGTTTGTCACACTCTTAGTTATTATTTACTCTTGATAATATTAATAAATGCGTAAAAATAAAAGCATCTAATTTTTGAAAATTTTACTAACTTTTAGAGAGATTGAGACAGTTCAGATTTTCTACTAAAGTCTCATTTTGTATAAAGTAAAATTTTCTAATGCCTTCTTCACAATCTTAAGATTCCTTCACAGGTTAAAGAGGCCTTTTACAAAAGATTTTAACGGGAAAAGCCCACTTTATCCTGGTCTTGACCACAGTCAAAAATGTAGTTACCTTTCGACTGAAAATGTAATGTAAAATACCTAAAATGCTTTTATGAAACTAAGATGTAACTACAATGGAGTTACATTTCCAGCCTATTCAAAACACTATGGGAACTACTACATTGTAATGTAACTTACATTGTAATGTATAAAATACAACGTAACTACATTACATTGTAAGAATGTATGAAACCGAATTTCAACTGCATTGTTACATTGTAGTTACAGTGTAACAAATGTAATGTATATGAAATAGACCCCAGGCCACCCGTTTTCCAGACTCGCTACCCCTGAGTTGCTTCAAAGTCTGTGAAATTAGTTTCACATTGAACATAAAGTATCAGTGTTGGACATTCTTGACTGCTTACAGATACCGTTTCTTTCAACGATAGCTAATGAGGCGAAATGGACACTGAATTCAAGACGTCTTCAATTGTATTTGTGTCTGTTGGAACCGTGATATCCGTAGCTGGTGCTGTTGGCAACCTTATGGTGAGTCTCACTTAAACTTAGCATTTTACTTTATAACTTCACAACCCGTTCCCTGAAGTTATCATAGTTCAGTTTTGCTATGCCATTGTTTATGCTCACAGTATCCGTCATTGTTTCAGCTACAATATTTTTACCCCAAGGAAAGTACGGTAATGTGATTGCAGTTGGATAAAGTACCGTATCTAATTTCTTTTGGAAAGTAAAATTCTATCAGTGTGCTTTACTTTAACCAAGAGTACATAATAACTAAGAGTGTGACAAGTGTCAAGCTCTTAGTTATTAGGCTTGGGGACATGATCTGCACAATAACTACGCTATGCTTGTGTGCTGAAGCTCGCAACAGACGTACATTGAACCAACTGAGTAGTTGTGTTTTCGAGCTTTAGAACGTAGACATAGCATGCAAATTTCTTAGAAGTGATGGGTCTAATTTGTGGGGGAGGGTCAGCCGTTGTCGCGCAGATCATGTCCACAAGCCTAGAGCTTGACGCTTGTCACACTCTTAGTTATTATGTACTCTTGCTTTAACCAAAGCCTTTAAACAGCCATCAGCAGTACATGATGATAAACCTCATGACGCTATTGTATTTCTGTTATCATAGCAAATAAAGTCTGCTCAGTGTAAACCTCCATTCTGGAATTGGTCCAATCTTTTATATGACAAACTAAAGCAATACGTAACTGAACGAAGCATAC
>JASAND010007382.1:0-25377 GCA_030248195.1 Trissonchulus latispiculum | reverse complement strand
CTACTCAGTCCCTGGGCATATCCAGGGATGGGATTTTGGGGTGAAAACCCCCGCATTTAGGTTGACCATTGAAGAGTTGATCAACATTTCGATGCAAAGTGTAAAAAGTGACAATGTCCTCTTCTCGCCCCCCCGTAAAGATAGCCAAAAAAACCTCCTCCTCCTTTTCATAATCCTGGATACGCCGCTGCTCTGCTACTCACGTACAGGCAGAGGTATTTCTGGGAGGAGCTGCATGGCCAGTATCCCATAGATCGGAGCATATTGACAAAGGATCGGTCGGGGGTGACCGCGGCCGTCTTTACCAGATCCTCCCCCCCCGGAGGGCCTCCACATCCTCAAACAGACGACCTACCATGGACTCCCGCATAGATCTGGAAACAAGAAGCAGAAGCTACCACCGTATAGCTCATGAAAAACTTTCGTTGCTCTTCGCAAAGTTCACCTACTTCTTTCTGCAAACTTCGACACGAAATTTCCATCGAATGTGACAAATGTCACGTCGGCACTTCATCAAAATAAACTGAATTTGCTCTTTACGACATTCTGGGAGCAAGCTGGAGCTGTACTTCACCGAAGTAAGCTTTCGGTGAAAATCCTTCGTGAAGTTCGCCCCAAATTTGACACCAATCTTGCTAGCTTGTCTTCGTCTTAAAAGTTTACGGAAAGGAAGGTGAACATTCAAAAAATCAATGTTTTTTAAAGAAGTCGTACTGCCGCCAAGCAAAAACAGAGCACAGACAAAAGAATGATATGTGTGTGCGTACGATGGTTGCATGTATGGTTTTGGCGTAACTGAGGACGTCGTCGATTACTTATTCAATGTGACCCCCCCCCCGACATCATGACACAGTAATCTGCTTCCAATGCAGTAGTGATGATTACTCTCGTTGCCAATATATAGTTCTGATAGCTTTGTCATAAACATGTTCATTACTTTCGACAGTAATACTCCTAAACTACATTTTAGTTCATCCACAACGTTTACTTAGGTAAATTTTCCAGATATATACATTTCTGGCTACCGGAACAAAAAATTACATTCATGGGATACGAAAAAAACTCCGGTTTCTCCAAGCTTTCTCTCGCGTAGTAGGCGTTTCCAAGCTTTCCCGTAGTAAGCTTGTCCAAAGAAACTTTTCGGCATCCTAAATCTTCCTTGACACCAAAGAAAGCTTTAAAGCAATAGTATAATCACATTTCAGCTGTAAAAAGCTTACAGTCTTTCGTCTGGCAAGTATATATGTAAAACTGTACCGAGCACTACAGAATTACCTTCGATAAGTTGATTAGCATTTTAGGACAGTTTTTATGAATTTTTAGACAGTCTTTTTGGCAGTGTTTCAGGCGGAAACAAACCTTCAAAATCTGCAACTGTTCAAGAGCAACAGCTGCCGTACCGGCCACACAATTCTCAAAGGAAACCAGTTTCCTTCTGACCGAGGCAATCAGACTCCCCACATTCCGGGCCGTGACCAGGGAGCCCTGAACCAAAACCTAGAAAAAGAGGGCGGAGAAAAAACACAAAACATGAATCAAAAAACTTGAGCATTACTCTAGTGACTTGATCTGTATAGTTATAGCTTTAGCTGTTAGCTTTCCGTTCCAACGAGCTAACATTCATTCTGAACAGGGAAATGTAGCATTTAATCTGCACAGACACAGTTCACAGAAAAAAGCGCCTTTTCATTGACAGATCTTTTCTTTGTCAGTGACTGTCATATGTACGCATGTGCAAGTCAGCGCTTTTGCCTGCCACCTATCCTTAATCTTACTTAGAAAGTCAGCGATACATTTGAAATTAAAGATTTAAAAGTTACAACAGAGAGCATTGCATACTCTGAAAACAGGTCCGTCCGCGTTTTATTGGATGGACTACTGTCTGGGCTTATACCGTAAAAGCAAAACAGTCCCGGAGAGTGCAATACGAACCTGATAAGTTTAACTCCCTGGAAAGGGGAGGGGGGGTTGGACTCAGAATACAAAGCGAACTTAGGCTTTTGCTACTCCAAGAACATGTTAATGTTTACGTAGCTATGTATATCGTACGTACCTGAGGCGCGTGGGCAGAGAAAAAGGGAGTATGAGCAATAACGGTGACATAAATCATCGGCCTATGCTGACGGCCATTACTCCCAGGAATAATCATCTAGAAAAAGAATAAAAACATAACTTACCGAATGAAAAGAAACCAAACATTGGTTTAAGGGGCAACCTAAACCTAATACTACAAATACATAGACTTCAAGTAAAGCAAAACGTTAACATAACAGACCCTAGGCGTCTTACGCATTCTTACTATATACTAAAAATATAAACTATTTTGGGTTGAACTTGAACTAGTATATGCACATACGCGTTCAGGTGACTGGGGTCAATCTTTCAGGGCACAAAAATGTGGGCAAAGCGAGACCTGCTTCTCCTTACCGGTGCCGTCAGACCAATGAGACAACGTTCTAGAGCCTGTACCACCTTCCCAAACAGGACCTCATCACAGCCAGAGTCCTAAAAATGTTAATAGAAATTAGTAAAAAATATAAGACACAAGTTCACACAAACTTCAGTGCTGTATTTTAAACACCACAATCAGGTGATCTACTTGTACTCGGGAAGGGGGAGGGCACCTGCCCCACTCGGTGGATTCGCTAACCAGTACGGAGGAACCTCTCTCATCTAAAGCCTTCCCCCAAAACAAAATCCCGAAGTCAGCACTGGGTTGGGAGTCTCGGTCTCGGTCTCGCCCAAAAGCCGAGACTTGACCAGTCTCGGTCTCGGTCTCGGTCTCGCTCACCCAAAAGTCTCGGTCTCGGACCGAGACCGGAAATTTTTTGAAAACATCTAATTTCAGCGAAAATTTAAAATTTATGTAACGAAAATTAACTGACGATGTGCTAAAACCGTATGTTTATGTGTTAAAGCCCTTAATACTGACCCTACGGCTCAAAAACTTTTGGAAATTAAGTTTAAGCTTAAAATTGCTAGTCTCGGTCTCGGTCTCGCCCAAAAGCCGAGACTTGGCCAGTCTCGGTCTCGGTCTCGGTACCTTGGTCTCGGTCTCGTTCTCGGTCTCGGTCTCGGTGAAATCTCGGTCTCGCCCAACCCTGGACCCACAAACAAAAAACTTGCAACTAAGTTCCACCTTACAAACTTAAAGTCAAAGTCACAGCCCCGCCAGCCTATTCCACTATCTGTTACAACAACCAATAGAAAATCTATATAGTCAAAGCACATCCTACAGGTTCCTAGACAGAAAATCAGTCAATTGTATTACATTATAGTACGTACAACAACGGCCAAGGAAGGACTCAGATCTAGAATGAAGACAAGTCGATAGCGTCGAGAGAGAAATGTGACAACCGTATAAATCGTTGTAACCTATATAGGACTGAGCACCGAAGAAGAAGAGCCCGTAGTCTGTTGCTCTGGCCGAGGAGAATTTAGGCCGGAAGAGGAAGTGGACGGCACGACGCCCACTATCTCCAAGTCCTCATTGCCTTCCTGAAAAAATAAGAAAACAATAAATATACGTACATAAGTGACGGAAAATTACGTTAATTATTCAATGTTTTTTTAACATCAACATCCAGTTGAGGTTTACGGAAAGGACTATCTACTTACTATACCACACAACGTAGGATCTCCCCCCCCAAATAGACACCAGAATTCAACGAACACACGTATATATTTTCCATTCGCAGAAAACATTTAGGTACATTTCAGTCCAATTTAAATGAGAAAACTCAATCAGAGGAATGATATGTTTTTATTAAATTTTTCTGAGCACACAAAACTCGTTGAGTATTGTATAGTTGCATACTTATATAATTAATTTATTGTCCGCTTACAACTGCTGTCTCAGGAAAACACTACCGTCTCCTCATTCAGATGATCAAAATACCACTGAGCGCGCAAGTTTCTTGAAATTCGAAAATCATGTCGCATAAACAGAAATACATGTTCGGCATGCATAACAAATCAAAGCTAAACATATAATACAACAAATATATAAATAAATGCAATTACAAGCATAAAATAACGGAACACTTGTGGAGGGAGATTTGGGAAGGGTCTAAAAAGTCCAAAACGTGGGGGAGGGACGGGACTTTATCCTCACGAACCCCCCATAACACACCTAAGCAAGGCTGCAGCGCAAACTGCAAGGAGAGAACGAGGAGAGATTTCACCAAGGAGGGGGGTTGGAAGTGGTATCCCCAAAAGTTTTTTCGACCTTTACGCTTTACTCCCTCCTCCCAGAATTTTTGACTTACAGTAGTGACAGACAGAACCTTACCTTCCCCCAACTTTCGGCTACCAAAACCAACCCCACCCCAGCCTTTTTGGAGCCATTGTTCTCATATTCTCGCTCTATCATCGCATGAAAACCGTGTAAAGCTGCCTAAAAAGATGAAAACAAGCCTTTTTTAACGAAAAAATCATTTGAAAATTTAGTAGTAGTAGGGTAGTCCCCATAGGTGTAACGGAGATTTGGGGTGGGGGCTCCCCCTCAAAAAAAAAAACTTTTTTGGGAAAAAGAAAAAAAAAAACCTCCCCAAAACATTTTTCAAGAACATTTTTATGCCAAAAATCGCATTTTCAGCCGTCCCACCTTCTCTAATGCGACAGAATGAACATTCAACTATGAAGTGATTTTGACATTAGACATGGTTTTTAAACTCGACAACTTGATTGCCAACATGTTTCCAAGTCCAAAATAGGGTCAATAAATATTGAGTCGGAAACTCCGTAACACAGTTAAAAATGAGTATTTTTCGCAATAATAAACATTTTAAGACAAAAATTTGGACATTTTTGAAAATGTTTGCAAAAATTTACTCTAATACCCAATTTTGGCCGTTTTTTGCGCCGTCGGCGCGACAACCCCTCCCCCCTCCCCGTTGGCGTCGTCCCCCCCCCCAAAAAAGTTCTGGGGGGGGTGAAAAAACGGCTGGGGGGTTGAAAAAATGGCTGGGGGGCCAGCCAAACACCCCCCCCCCCCCATAGGTGTGTTAGGGGGAGTGGGGGGGGGGACCCCTCCCCCAAATGGAGGGGTCGCCAACCCCCCTCCCTAAAAATTTTTTCCTACCCCTCCCCCAAATCGATTTTTTCAGACCCCCCCCTAAAAATTTTCAAACCCCTACCTAAATTTTTGAAAATTTTTAGCTAAAAATTCGAAATTTTTCCAAAAAATTCCAAAAATTAGCGAAAAATTGCTAGAATTCGCTTAATTAAGCTAAAAATCGTTAAAAATAGCTGTAAATTGAGAAAATTTTCCATTTTTTTAACGAAAAACCGACTTTTTTCGAAATTTTTCGCCGACCGCCCCTAGAAAATTTTTCTTACCCCTCCCCCCAAATCGACTTTTCGCGACCCCCCCTCCCCCTTTTTTCGCCAAACCCCTCTCCCTACTTTTTTCTGAACCCCCACCCCCACTTTTTTCGCCAGCCACACCTATGAACCGCCCCCACCTTGCACCTATGGGTAGTCCCCCCAGCCATTTTCTGAAACCCCCCAGAAATTTTTGGGGGAGGGACGTCCCCATAGGTGTACCTTGAGAAATCTTTGGGGGAGGGGGTAGCCGAAATTGGGGTGGGTGGGGTCAGCCGGTTTGAGGTGGGGTGGGGTCCGGAAAAATCGAATTGGGGGGGGGGTAAAATTTTTTCGGTCAAAAATTTAGAAAAAATTCGCGAATTCGCTGAAAAACGTTATTTCCAACTTAAAATCAACAATATTTCTTCATGTTTGCTCATTTCGTCGAAAAACTTGGATTTTTTGGCAAAAACTTCGAATTTTTGCAAAAAATTTCGATTTTTTACTAATTTTGAGGCAAAATTTTCCAAATTTTGAAGGTGGGGTCTGGCAAATTTGGGTGGGTGGGGTCTGGGATTTGGCCATTTGGGGGTGGGGTCTGCCCCCAAAATTTCGAGGGTGGGGTCGGCACTTGTCCAATGGGGGGGAGGGGTTCCCCCCCCCACCCCCCCCCAGGTACACCTCCCCCCGACTGGGAGGTGGGGGTAGTCGCGCCGAAGGCGCGAAAAACAACCACAAGCTTGGTATTTTTAGGGCAAATTTTGCAAAATTTTTCAAAACTGTCCAAATGTTTGCTTAAGGTGTTTATCATTGCGAGAAATACACGTTTCTAACTGTATTATGGGCTTTCTGACTCATTATTGACCTTATTTTGGACTGTTGGCGATCAAGTTTTCGAGTTTAAAAACTATGTCTAATGTCAAAATTAGTTGAATGTTCATTAGCATGGGAAATGGCTGAAAATGCTATTTTTGGCATAAAACTAGAAAAAATGTTTCGGTGGAGGGTTGGGGGGTCTCCAGAGGGGGGGCCCCCAAAAACAGTTGGGGAGGAGCCCAGCCCCCCCCCCCAAATCCCCCGTACACCTATGCTTGGAAGGTAACTTTTTGGGTCCAAAAATCGCTGGGGGGGATAGGGGGGGGGGTAGCCGAAAGATTGGGAAGGGTATCTCAAAAATTCTGGGAGGGGTAAAATTGGTGAAAAATTTTGAGGGGGATAACCAACCCCCCCCCCCCCCGACCCCCAAAGGAAACCACAAGAGCTAAAAAAACCCTTTTGTAACTTGCGCTCACTAGAAGCGTTTACCTAGCTAACAGACCGGCATGTTGACCATCACACCACTATTATCGGTTTGACAAAATTTTTGGCTCTCAGCTATTAAGAAAATTGCTGTCAGTTATACCATTTATTTTCGATTGTTACAGTAACCCCGTGAGATTTTCGAAGTCACTAAAGATGACTTTATTCGTGATTCATTATTCGCTATTACACATTCGTTATTCGTGTCATAATTGACAACAAACCAAAAATAGCCATCATAAATTAATAACAATCCGATTAATCCTTAACCGTAATTAGTGGCATTAATGATACAAAAATCAGTTGAAGTTCTATTGCGTTTTCCTGTTGCGCCTCAGCGCAGCAGGTCCCTTTTTATTGTTTTTACGTGTTTTGGTTGACAAAGATAAGTTTCCCCGTAAAAGCATGTGTGCAGCAGTTTCGGCATCTTTTGCGTATGAATTTCTTATTTCCAAAGTTTCTAGCCGACGTGAATTACGCATATGTGAAAACAAATTGCTTCTGTAACCTGGCAGTTCTACTTAAAATTCTGACTCAAAGCATAAAACAGATGAATAAATAGCTAGGCAAGTATGCAAGTGTGAAATATTCGTTGAAACTGATGACATTTCTGGAAGTTATTTCATGAATGATAAAACTATTTGGAACTTAGCTACTTTGGTAGTTTACAAAGATGGAGTCAGTTAGCTGAAGGCTAGAATTGTCAGTCTTGGTTGAAGTTTAGGTGTAGTTGGTTGGGTGTGTGGGCCCCATTACAATATTGTGGCAGCTGAGACTTTGGAGCGATTTTGTACGGTTTTGTTATTGAGTTCTGGTTATTTGGTTGAGTATTTTGTATGTCCTATGAAAATGTCTTTTAATAACTTTGTAAAAAAATTAAGATTAAAGTATCGTGTTAATTTCATTAGTTTTAATTAGGTTTTTGAAGTTAGGCACGAGGAGGAACTGTAGGCATGCACTGTGAACCTGCAGAAAATTAGTCAAGTCCGTTTTATTAGCCGTACATACAGGCAACTACATTTTTACACAAGTATATCGCTGTTAAGGCGGTGATTCCTTTTGGGTGCATATTGTTGGTTGGCGGCGTAAATCAAAAGAAATTTGACGAAACTTTCCGAAATATGTTCTTTTAGCGTTGTAACACCCTCCGCGCAATCCCAATTCAAAAGTTTGAGATTTCCGGTCAGGGCGGTTTTTCCCAATTTCTGAAAGTTCGGCAGTAGCTATACAGTTATACAGATCTGAAGGTCTCATAGGGGCAAATTATCCGACGCATGATTGTCCTCGAACAGCTATTCCGTAGGCTGCTATCATAACTAATGTAGTTTTTGCAAAACCACGACCAATTTTTTTCCAAAGATTGTGGAGCATTCACCATGCAGGCTATAGGGTTGCCACTTACTAGACGCGTTTTACACAAAAATACCCAGGGACCTTTTTTAGTTGCTCCGATTGCTGCTTTCTAGCTAAACTGACCGCTTGCCAAAGTTGGGAAAAGTAGGCAAAATCCAAGTTGCGCAGACATTTCAGCTAATTTCTTCATAACGAAGAGTGATTTCATGGAAATTAAAAAAGGGTCCCCAGCTATTTGATAGTGGAATCGAATGATGTAGCCGACGCCTCACGACAAAATTTACTTTAGTCTGCAAAAAAATCTGGAACATTAAAGTATTGCAGTAAAATAGTTTTCGAAAACTAAAGTTAGTTTCATTGCATTTATTAGAAAGAGAAGATGTTAAGCGCCATTTTGATATAAAAATGGCTTCTTAGCTCCCAGTAATGAATGAGTAATAAGGGTTCAAAGTTGATGTCTTCAAAAGGAATCACTACCTTAACACTCTCGCTGCCTATCGCCCACATATGGCCGCATTTGTGAAAATTCACACAAAATTAGTTTAATTTTCCAGGGACAACCTCAGCCTCATAGACTGATTTGCAGGGATAAAGTTCAGTCTAGTCAGATTTTTCCGTAGCGAAATCCCAGCCTGAACTGTTTGTGCACCTCGCTTGTGCTATTGCAACCCTGGAAAGCCGGAAAGTCATAACATTTCAACTTAAAGACTAAGAAGTATTTAACCTAGCTGTTGAAAGTGCATACAAATATGTATACGACCGGGAGCGGGGTTTCTCGATTGGGATTGAAAACACAGCAAGATACTCTCAGATATATTGGCATATTTGTCTCTATTCTTTAAGCGAATTAGCTAACAGTAGTATCGTCCATCGTTTCGTAAGCGTTCAGGATTGGTGATTATGAAAGGCTCAAGTGTATGTGATAACATGTACACTGAAACAAGCGAAATCTGAGGGGATTACGATGAATAATTTTTCTGCGAATAAGCTTATTTCCATCTGGTGATCAGTATATATAATCCTTTCCTTGAAAACAATTGTTTAACGGTAACCGAAACGATTTATTTTGTAAGTTCATATTTACCTACATTTGATGTGTATAGTGAATTCATTTCTGTAGCTTTTGAAAATATTCAATAATTTACAATATCTTTATAGTAAAAGTTCATAAATAATTAGATATGTTAAAATTTTGAGAATGAGACTAAAATTCATCCAAAATGGAGACCTCTTGCTAATATCTACTTTCAACCACAAACGGTGATTCAATGTATTTGGAAGGACTGTTCCTACTGTAGAAAATTTTGACTTTTCAAATATAGCGAATTGAAAATTACAATTGCTACAGTTACCTGTTGCAATCTGAAACATATTCACCAGCTGTCAGCAAATTGTAAATTTCTAAACACCACTCAAACTATGCTATTTGCAGTCTTTTCACTAAGCCATCACGGCAGGAGAATGTTATTGGCCGAAAGAGGTCACCGTTCGGGGGTGGGAATTCGCCCGCTTACGGGGATGTCTGAATAAGCTGAACGTGGAGATGAGGGGGTTTCTGCAATCAATTGGCTGCTGACCCCCCCCCAACCACGGACCTCTATATTTGGGGGTTTGAGTTGTGGAATCGAGTAACCCCTCCCCCAAGCGTGACAACATTCTGGTCGGTCGGAGCACCGCTACGCAATGCAAAGAAGCGAAGCCTTAATTATAATGCAATTATGCACTCTTGATAATATTTTCCGAAATATTATCTATTCCCAAATATTCATTACTTTTTACCTACTAATGAGCTGTTGATGTTTGCAGGCTTTAACGATGAAGCTCGCCCTTGGATTGTTTTCTTTTGTTATCGTAAGTCAGTGTTGTGCACACCGAGTTTTTTGTTAGTTGAAGCAAGTGAATTGATTTGATACGTCGATGTTGAGTCAATTCAAAAAAGACTACCAAAATTGTTGTTTTAGATATTATGCAGTAATGTCAGCTCTGGAAAGAAGTCGCAGATAGCCAACCGATGTTTGAATTCACACCTCACGAGATGCTTTCGGGAGTAATTCGTTTCTTCCATATTTCGATTTTACTGCACTTTACGAGTTATGATTATATGAGAACTTACACAAGCAATGATAAGGCCATTATGCTTTCTGAGTTTTACAATTGTGGCTGTTTCGACATGCATCCCGCAACAACTCAAATTGTAAGCTTGCAAAATTAGCATATTTTAGCTGACCCAGCAGCTCTAGAACAGCAACTTCATAAATACGAATTTTCGGTGTACGTTTAATACGCTTAAATTCAAATATGTCTAACGTTCATAACGTCTACCGACCAAACTTCTAATGGTAAAAAGTCTGCTGGCAAAACGTCTAATTTCTCCAAAATTGTGTCACACGTTCAAAACTTCTAAGCTTTCCTGACGTCATGTGATAGTGGCTCTAATGTAATTTTTGGAAAATTGGTTCACCGTGGATTTCTAAATTATATTTCAAAGAAATCTACTATATATCTATTACAACGAAATGTCGTGCAGTCACTAAGTCACTTGTTCACCGCATCAATTTGACTTGAAGGCGCCCGAACGTGATTAACGAAACGTGAGTCACTAAGTCACTTGTTCACCGCATCAAATTCTATTGAAGACAGTAATAAGTTACTGTCTAGTGTTCAGTAGTGGTTGAAAAAGAATATAGAAAAACTTTGTTGAAATCAAATGCGTACGAACTTTTCGAAATTTCCAAATATGATGTTAGGAGAGTTTAGACGTTTTGAAGGTCGGACACAATTTAGGAAAAATTTGAGATTTTGTCAATGGACGTTTTATGGTTGGTCGTTTCGTTGATAGACATTATGAGCGGTAGACGTTTTGAATTTAGAAGTTTTGATAGCGAACCGGATTTTCAACTGTCATATGATAAAAGCAGCTCCTTTTCAGTTGTGTTTGCAAGCAAAAGTGGTAACCAGCTTGTAGATCTGGGGACGTTTGCATAATAAACAGCTTAGTTTCCAGTGCACATTTACGAGTGCTAGCATGCATAGTTGCTAGAGCAGACTTCTAGTATTGCAACAAACATTTCCAGCGACTAGATCTAAGCAAGACGCTGGACTTGACGAACTGGCAATGGCGGTTCGAGTATTACTATTGCGAGTGATGAGTCTTAATTGATTAGCCATAAATCTTAAAAAGCAAACCTAATTACACAATTTTTCAACATCGGCAGAACCAGATGAGATGTTCTAAGGATTTTATCCAAAAACATTAAAACTTCGAAAAGTTATTAAAATTTCCTGGTAGATCGTATAGTGGAATTCCAGTGGATGACTTTACTAGCACCAGTAGCCTCTGTGTGCAAAACCTAACAGAGTTTATGTACGTCAAGCTGGCTGCTTGTGCTATTAGCTACTTTTCAGTAGGTATGTCGTAAGCCACTGGACTTATTTGCGGAGTCCACACCTGACCTTTACTCAAAGCCAGCAGTGCAGAGACCGCAAATTAGCAGCCATCAGTATATTATGCAATTGCACCGGGCTCTGCCGCTTAAAAAAATCATCATTGCTGTATCGCTGTTGTTATTATTGCGTAAAGGATAGGGAAGCCAGTTTCTTTGCCCTTTTAGTCATCTGAAAGCGATACCCAGTAAAGCTGTCTCAAAGAATCCAGCCCTGAAGAAGAAAGCAATGAATTGTGTTCAAGAAATGAGACAAGCTCACTTGGAATTCTTCCGTTTAGCATTCCAATGCGTTCGAGATGGAGCTTTTGAATCGTACGTTTGTTTCCTCTATAGTTTAGTACTCTAATACAGTCTAATACTGGTACGTAGTTGGTCAAATCTTTTCTGAATCGGACAGCCTAAAAGTCAAGGACTGACTTTGACTGTGGTAACTCAGACTACCAACTAAAGGAGATCCATCACTTGGCGATGCTCAGACTCACATTCCATAGACCTCACGGAAAGCAAGCCAAAAATGTTGACTAGTATTGTTTCTATTGTTATCAAGAGACCTTGGCGACAATTGGTATTTGGAAAATCGTTCTAACGGCTCATAGACAGCTGTACTTTTTAAGGACTCCTCACGAGTACTAAAGCCTCACGTGTTACGTAGCTGTACTTTAGGAATAAACAAAATGAAAGTATTCCCAATTCTCTTGCTTTGTTCTTAAACTTTTTCCAAAAACTGCAAACTTTTGGCACTTTCACATCCTTCTAGTAATCGCGTGTTGTTTAATCGAAGGTAACTAAACTTCGCAGTTGAATAGTCGCATGTTTGCCCACATAACAACTGTTAGAAGTTTTCTTTTTGTCTTACGGTTGGTGCTTTGAGGTAAAAATTGTCCGACTTCAAGTGTTTTAAAACAAGTATGTATCCAATGAGCCTGTATCTAATGAGAAGAGGAGCATTTTATAACAGCACTTTTACTGTCTGCGCACCAAGTGAGTAATATGTACGTGTGTACGTACACCTGACAGCGGTTTTGGCGTTGGCTCATTCAGTGGGAGTGTCAGGTGTACACACGTGAGTTATGTCCACCATACACATCAAATGTGAACGACTGGTCAGGAAGTAGTCAACTGCCTTTCTCAGCGAAAGCTGTAGGCTGTTGTGTTGATCAGACCAATATTCGCAAGTAATCTGTCTGCACACGTGAACATTGCAGCTTATGAACGAAATTTACAAGTATACTTTCTAGCATGGTTTTTAGTGCATTCACAGATAAGTACGTTCATCTTGCTGGAAGCTCCGAGTGAGCACGAGGGCTTCCCGTCCGATGAATTTGGAAAACTGCGAATGTAAAACCGTGCTAAAAAGTACTTGTGTAACGAATAAGTCACAAGACTTGTCACTTCACCACGGTTAAAACTTTTAAAATAAATAAAATATTGATTTTACGGAGATGAGAACTCCGACTGTGTTTACCTAGTTTTCGTTCCAAACATATGTACATCGGGTTTCAAAGCCATTAAAATGCAAAAATATAATTTTTATCGGATAAGATGACATACTGATATTACGTCATTTCTGTGATACAAATTATTTGTAGCACGATGCACGTCATAGCGTGCTTTCATCTATATGTGGGAACTAATCTTGAAAAAATAGATACGAGTTATACAATACAATTTTGCTGTTTGAACCCGAATAAGTTGAGTTTGGAGGAATAAGATTTTTATACCGCCGGAGGCGGTATACTTGTAATGGGTTGACCCATCTGAATTCATGTTTTGCATGTAAATTGCTTGGCGCGGAGGAATTCTGTCCTATCTTCAATACATGTCCCTGTTACGCAGGTTTTTTTGCCCAACAATTTTTCAAAGATTTAGCAATTTTTAGAGCATTATTACAGTCGATTTAGTTCATTTTCAATGCCCTGTAAATTGTTCTGCAAACGATCACTCTTTGCCTTTTCTAATACTACCGAAAATCGGGCGTTATTTGCCTGTCAGTTGATTGGCAGGGTTTAACAAATCAGTAAATGGCTAAAACTGTTGTTACAATTTTCTTGTGCTAATACTGAGTTTGAGCTTGCACTGTATTCATTTCATTAGTGTTTGCTTTGCTTTAGAATTTAGATAAAATAAATTGTTTAAAATAAACATATATAGAGATA
Organism: Trissonchulus latispiculum; assembly: GCA_030248195.1. NCBI lineage: Eukaryota > Metazoa > Nematoda > Enoplea > Enoplida > Ironidae > Trissonchulus > Trissonchulus latispiculum. Next base: position 11,816 of record JASAND010007382.1, on the reverse strand, counting down.
AATGCTAATTTTCTCTCTCGCAGTTTACTCAATAAAAACGTTATAGTCAGAGTAGTGTGGTGGCTAGGGCGTCCGTTTGGCGCTGGTCCGGACACAGATCGAATCCTTCTTCCAGTAGAATTTTAGCTTCACAATTGGCAACGGCAAATGGCAATAAAATACTACCATTCTTTTGTCTCAGAGACGGCAAATGTCGGGGAGTTGAAACTAGTCAAAAGCTAACGTCACCGTACACTAGAACAGTATGATGAAAACAAACAAAACGTTGAACACATAATTATATTTGATTTATAGTTATTATTACACCTCAGCGTCGCGAAATTAAATTGGTTTTGCATTTTTTGCCAGTTTTCTATCATTCTCTACAGTCCAATTGACAAGTGTTGGATACGGAAGAATGAAAACGTTTTCTGTCTACCAAAACCTCGATAGTGCTGTAGTTGAAAGGCAGTTTTTTCTGTTCATTTAATTTGGACTTGGTACGAAAGTGGGGTGAGTGGGATCGTGGACTCTAAAGGAAATTTTGTCTCCTGCAAGGTCTACAAAGACTGCAATGTTTTCTGCAAGGGCCCGCACCGCATTATTGAAAATACCATGGTAACAATTTTAACCCTTTGTAATTTTTAACAGCTTACTGCGTGGGGTTAACTAACAGAACAATAGGGCCCCTAAGTCTAGAACTTTGTAGCAGTCCTTAGCCTTTTGCTTCGCTTAGCAGAACCTACCAAAAAATAAAATTGCAACTTTATGTCAAGGTTTGAGTGCTGATCAGCCAAGTGCAGAAGGCGAAGTTTGGAGGGGTGGTGTGAGTCGTCGGCTTGCTATACATGATCTTTTCCCAAAACTTCCTTATACTGGATCTGGAAACTTGATTATGGGGACGGGATGGGCTGGATTAGATCAGTACCTGGTTGGAATCTCATTGCGCCTGAAGGAATCTTGTAACGAACAAAAATCATTACTATAGACTGACTAATAGAAATAATAGGTTTGCGGTTTTACGTTTGCACCAGACATTCGGCAATGCAGCAATGTCTATGCATTACTTGCGATCCGCCATTGGTGTTCGTTCGAAACTGTACGCTTCAAATCACAACAGCGTAAAAATGTCTAAATTTCTCAACAAACTAAACATTTTTCGAAGGACAAATAAGAAAGTCTACGTGGGATATGTTCCTGTTTCAGCTGTTCGAAGATACCGTTTGACTTTTCCGACATTCCAGTATTTGAGAATCTGCATTTGGAAGATGATTTCTGCAAGTCAGAAATTGATTCATGTTACAGCAAGAACGGGTAAATAATTTTTGCATGTTTACCTTGCTGCCTTGCATCAGTAGAGATTTGATTTGAGAGGTAAATTTTTAATCACTTCAAGCTTTTCATTTAAGGTGTTAATTCCTTTGGGAGACATGAAGTTAGAGCTGCCTTCACTTCTCTTCACTGCCCTTTCACTACTTAGGAGTTAGAAGTTAGGCAGCTGTACTGTGTCAAAACCCAGCTTTAGAGTTTTAATGGATACAAAGAAACTACCTTTTTTGCGAACTATCGTTGAGTAGAGATTTCAGATATTTTGCCGACTGAAGTAACTTGTCTCAGGACATTGGTTTTATCTCTACCAAGAGTACATAATGATAAGAGTATGACAAGCCTAACACTCTATGCAGTGAAGGCCAAAACTATGCTATGCGCGCTATCGGCTGACCCCCCCCCCACGAATTGACCCTCTCTCACACCGCCCCTATATGGGTACATAGTCCGAATCGGGGGTCACTCACTGGCTTAGCATGTTTTCTACATGGAAGTGTTAAACATACACGCTTAAACCCCCTCCCCAAATTGGGCTGCTATTAATTTCAACGTGTATTTATGCAAAGCAGTGAGCGACCCCCGTTTGGACCACGTTCCCATATAGAGGCGGTGTGAGAGGGGGTCAATTCGTGGGGGGGGTCAGCCGACAGCGCGCATAGCATAGTTTTGGCCTTCACTGCATAGAGTGTTAGGCTTGTCATACTCTTATTATTATGTACTCTTGTCTCTACCAAGTAGCTGGAGACCCTGTTTTTATTAGCATGGATTCTCGTTCTGTATAGAGAAATTCGCTAAAATGGATTGCTCAGTTTGAATTTCTTTGATTAGAAAACAACAACCTGAGCAACTAAAAATGGACCCTTGTTTTTGTTCAGAACTGGTTTGCGCAAATAGCAACCTTTCAGCTTGCACAGTAAATATTTCATGATTGCTGAACAAAATTCGGTCTCAGAAATTCCGTATTTCAAACATTATAGCCAATGGGATCGATATTGGAAAATGGCCATGTTTTGGGTAACTGACCTCTATGGGGCTTGATACCCTTGATTTTATCTTACGGCTTGCCTGGCTCTGCTCAAAGAAAATGGCTAATTCCATTTGACAAAAATGGCTGGTTTCTAAAGCCAAATGCGAAAATTGGCTATATCTTTACGATTGGGTGAAGATAGAAGATGCTTCAAGAAGAGCTGAAATATAAAACTCAACCTGATCATTCAATTGAGTTTAAGAGAACTATGCACGCACTAGCAAGCTTCCAGAAAGAGGCAGAATCAGCCTGAGCTGGACGGGCTGAACGAAAACGGAATGGCAACAGAGGATGTTAGAATGCCAAATAATATGCTATTTTGGAAAGTTCCATTCTTGGTTTCATCAAATCTCGACTTGAGCTGAGCAATCATAACTTCCCCTTAATAGAAACGAAACGTAATTGCAATTAGTTTTGGCTACAGTGCTGGCAGGACAAATCTCGTCGTGAATCGTTACTCATAATTTCTGTGTCAGTATCATTTGATTATTACGCAATAAACGTGTTAGATTATTTAGACTTATCTGCCGAGTTCAATGCTTTTCCAAAATTATCCCATTCCGTCTTCTTGTAGTCTCGATTTTTGTAATCAGTCGATCGAAGGTCAAAAAGTCCGGGTATTTTTCTAACCTCTTCAATCAATGCTTCATCTGACAGACCAGACGAAGACATGCTGGATATGGCAAAAACGCAAAGCGCACGGAAACGCTGGGAAAATGCAAGCAACCAGGCCTAGGCAGAGCTCAATAAGTGTTATACTGTGTTTTGATTGGTCAAATCCTTAGTTGTGCCGGGTCTTGAATCGGGCCTCGGGCCCCAGGCCGGTCCCGGCCGGGCCTGCAACGGCCGGCCCGGGTTCGGTTGTTGGAGCGGTAGGCCCGGCCCGAGCAGGGTCTACCGGGCCTTGGAGGCCCGGATAGGCCCGGTCAAATTTTTGCTATGCATATGTCTATTTTTCTCCAAAATTTCTTCACTAACGTCTGACCAAAAAATCTTGGCACCGAACTTTAAGCACTTGTCCTGAGTTAACCTTTGAAGTTAGTCTATATGAAGTATATATTTTTAGAAACCTCAGGAGGAGGAGAATCCGGTAAAGCCATCATATCCGGTCTATCTCCGGTTACCGGATACCAAATAGATAAAAAGCTTCAGATTCGGAAAGAGAATGCTAATTAATTTATACTTTCATATATTCGTCCTTGGCCCAAGACATTTCCGAAAATCCGGTCACATCCGGTCCATGTCCGGTAACCGGATGTCTAGGTCACAAAAACTGTACAGCAAGATGGGTAGGTCGTACAGTTTCGCTTATTGAATTTTTGGATTCAGCGGGTCGAAATTAGTCTGTATTCGAAATTTTGTGCGATTTGAACCAAAATTGCGTGATCTATGGTCGTATCCGGTTCGAAAAAAACGGAAAAATCGGTTTTTCCGGTCTGGTGCTCGAAAGCGCGGATAGAAATGTTCGTTTTTGGCACAATGAATATTTGGGAGGCTACTTTCGTATTTACCGGTGTCAAAGTAATCGAATATCCGGTCGATTTCCGGTTCTGAGCTTTGAAACTTCATGGGCTATTATCTCAGTATCCGGTTGATTCGGAAGTCAAATTATTTTATTGAAATGATATTTTGTCTATCCCTAACAAGCATCAATCTCAAATTACTTCATATCTGCTGTAATTTTGAATGATAGCGTTTTAAAAGCGGGCTGATTTTGCTTGTTTTGTCTAATTGTTAAACCGGGCATGATATTTGATCCCTTATACTTAGCTTTGTCGCATGCTATATAAGTTATGAACCATTTTTAAAACGCTATTATTCAAAAATTACAGCAGATATGAAGTAATTTTAGGTTGATGCTTGTTAGGGATAGACAAAATATCATCTTAATAAAATAATTTGACTTCCGGACCAACCGGACCTTCATTGTGCCAAAAACGAACATTTTTTATCCGCGAATCCGAGCACCAGACCCGGAAAACCGATGTTTCCGGTTTTTTCGAACTGGATACGGCCATAGGTCACGCAATTTTGGTCCAAATCGGACAAACGTTCGTATACATACTAATTTCGACTCGCTGACTCCAAAAATGCAATCAGTGAAACTGTACGACCTACCCATCTTGCTGTACAGTTTTTGTGACCTAGACATCCGTATATATATAATAATAAAAAAAAAAAAAAAAAATTGTGACCGAGACATCCGGTTGCCGGACCACGATTTTCGATTTGACCAAATGAACCAATATACTAGAGTATGAATTAATTAGCATTCACTTTCCGAATATGAAGCGTTTTATCAATTTGGTATCCGGTAACCGGATGTAGACCGGATATGATGGTTTTACCGGATTCTCCTCGTCCTGGGGTTTCTAAAAATATATACTTTATATGGCTAGCTTTAAAGCCGATTTCACACGATGGGGATTTTTGTGGGGATTCCCCAGGGGATTTCCCCATGGGGATCCCCACGGGGACCCCATCTATCCCCATAGGAACGCCCCATGGGGATTTCTATGGAGATTTTTGTGGGGATTCCCATGAAAATTGCCATGGGGACGGATTGCTCGCCGAGCAATTTTCTATGGGGATCCCCATGAAACAACCAATCAGAGAGCAGCAAAATCAGCTGACATTGTAGTCAAAACAGTCTTAAACGCATTATAACAAAATGCGACATAATATTGCTTATGTAACAAGCAAAATTTATATTTTACCAACAATTTCACAGGTTTGTTGAGTTGCTAATTACAAGGAAAAGTGAAAACATTATTATAATTCAATAGTCTTGAGGAAAAATCATAGCGATTAACTAACTAATTAATTAATTAGCTCCAGATTAAATTATTATGCCTATATTTTTACATTTAAATCCAGTTGATAGGAAGTACTTTTTGTTTATAATTTTTGTCTTCAGACGATCATATTTCGAATTGGTATTATTGTTATTTAAATAGTTGAGAAACAGCAATTTCATTCGTTCGTGTTAACAAAAAATTGGAAACAACACGTTATCTGTAGCAAGCATCCCCTGGGGATTGTCCCCATCGTGTGAATAGAATCCCCATGAAAAGACCCCATGGGGATCCCCTGGGGATTTTTGGAAAAACTTTCGAATGTTGTGTCCCCGGGGGATTCCCCAGGGGAATCCCCATGGAAATCTCCATCGTGTGAAATCGGCTTAAAGGTTAACTCAGAACAAGTGCTCACAGTTCGGTTCCAAGATTTTTTGGTCAGACTTTAGAAAGTACTATTTAAGCTTACACGAGTTGTCTAAGTTGTAATAAATAGCACTAACCATTGTTTGGCACTGTTTTTTGTATGCTGGGCCTTCACTGGACCGACCGGCCTACACCGGGCCGGTCGGTTCAGCAGGCCCGGGCCCGGGCCCGGCCCGGAAAATTTCTTGACGGCAGAACTCTTAAGCCTGGTTCACACTGGTGTCTTATGTCTTATGTCTTTTGTCTTATGTCTTAAGGCGTTCATACTGGTGTTTTATGTCTTTTGTCTTATGTCTTGTTGTCTTCAGACTTGGGCTAGGCTCAACTTTTGTCTTATGTCTTAAGGGATATACCAATCACATTGCAGCTAGTCTAGCCATTGTCAAGTTGATTGGTTGAAAAGATCAGATGAGCTGCCTAAGATAAGAGACATAAGACAGCAGTGTGAACGGTTCTGTCTTAAGACATAAAACATAAGACATGAGACATAAGACACCAGTGTGAACCAGGCTTATATGCGTAAGCGTAATGTTTACCGCCCACCGCTCAAAATTCTTAACCTTAATCGATTGTGCTAAAATTTAGTGTGGTATGTTTTCGACCACGCTGAGTTCAGTAATCACAAAAATACACTGATTTAGAATCGAATTTGAATTCGCTCAATTTGTTATCTGCGATTCGCAATGGGGGCGAACAATAAATGCTTGCTATAATAGAGTTGGGCAAACTATATTGTTTTGTTAATTTTAAAACTTTCCTGTTTCTTGAAAGTTTTCTCTTACTGGAATTTAACTTCTCATTTTTTCTAAAGCCGACCTATGAACCTGGAAATTTCAAGCTCGATTGTGTGTCAAATCTCAGCCAACAAATTTTCGCACAGACTTATTCAAGTGCAAATGTGACAATTGTGTTTTGTCAACTAAATACACAGGTCTCGAGTATGCAAATTAGGCTTTTCAAAAAGTGTATCACTAGCCTTTTCTTAATTGGTTTCGACCAAGAAATGTTGCTTTCCATAAAATGGAGAAATGGATTTCTAAAAAACGGCAACTTATTGACAACAAATCAGGAAATATAAAGTTACTGCTAAAAATCAAGATGGATAATCCCGCAGCACAGTATCCTGGCTTTGTAGCGAGTAGGCAGCTCTCAAGATAAAGGTCCCAGACAGGAAACGTCCAAATTTAGCATAGGAATAGCACAAGGGGTTTTGAAACGATTTATCACTTGAACTGATAATTTATCGTCTCGAACATGCCACAGTGTAGACTACCGTTTTTATTCCTGCTTTATTCCTGCTGGAGCAGGAATGTATAAAACGGAAACCTGTATGTTTAGTGTAGTGTGAGTCATTTCTCCATTCAGAAGCCCTATCTTCAACACAGGGCTAGCTTAGGTCAGATTTTTTGCATTCGAATTATGCAAATTAGGTTTTAGAACCTATTTAAGCAGCAGAACTGAGAGCCGTCGCGCAGTCTTTAGCTGTCAGCAATCTCAATGGTTGCAGTTTTTTGAGCACCAGTGTAGCTTGGGAGCTACACATCGGTGCATTAGGGAATTAGATAAAGTTTTAGCTAGTCCTAGACATCACAGTTCAGGCCGACCTGGCAAGCATAGGCCAGCTTTTCCTGTGATGTCAGAAGTCAATTGAAATTGTAAACTAAACCTGGAGCTTCCAACAAAACAAATTTCGCAATTGAACAAAGAAAAGGTCTACAAAGGAATACTGCCCCTTTTGGGGCCTACTTGTTATGAGTATATAGTTGTTATCTGTTTTAGATGTGCAGACACGGTGAACGAAAAGGAGCAGCTATGTTACAGCGAAGCAAAACAGAAAGTCATCCTGAGTGCCAGTAGAACAAACTGCGAAGACTTAATCGATATCTTTAGCGCTGACAATGCCCAAATTTAGCCAACGCATTCATTCTGAATCATGTCGACTATAAGAAATGAATTGAAGCTAGATTTGGACAAAGATTTTTGTAGCTTTCAATTACAAGACGCCGTAAAGTGTAATTGTTGATAAAAAACCTAATAAAAATATGCTAGCATAAACAGCATGTACCCGGAAACAGGAGACACAATGAAGATTATAAAATTATTAGAGATACGGCCAAAGTAGATTACAAAAATTTTTAATGACCAAAAATGCTGTTGCTCAATATTCGACGAAATAATTTTTTGCCAGATACAAAATAGTGAATATGAAGCTCTAAGACTCTATAAGCTATTGTAGACTCAATAATTTCTTCACTGATAATAGTCGATGGAATCCAAACATCAAATATTAATATTTCTTTGACATGAGGAGAATGAGAATACTCAAGTTGTGCTCGTGCCTTGAATCGGGCCTCGGGCCGGCCCGGTTTCCTAGGGCAAGGACCGGCGCGGGCCGGTTTGCGTTTGGGAGGCCAGTCCCTCTACCTTCTCGAGCCTTTCGGGCCTCTCAGACATTCTTGGCCATTTCGGACGGGCTTGTTTAGCCAGTATGCTCAAATGCTTAGACTTCAACATAGACGCACATGAAATTGAATATATATCGAATATATATACATATACAGACTACATATACATAAGTATGTACCATTGTAGTAGTTTATTTAACGCACTATAAAACTTTTAATAACATCATCGTAGCCAAGTAATCTTTTAGCATTAAACCATTCGATTGTCAGTTGTCGCAATTTTAATAGCGATTTTATGATATGAACTTTTGTGAATTTACATAAGTTAGTTATGTATACAAATTTATGAACTGGCTGTACGTGTATATAATTCCTGTTACCAAGAGTACATAATACATAAGAGTATGACAGCAGGCATACTCTATGTATTATAAGGCTGCTACATCCGATGCGCGGTATCGGCTGACCCCCCCCCATAATTTGTCAAAGAAATTCGCCCGCTATGTTTGCACGCAGCTGACTGACTAGTTGTGTTTTCGAGCTTTAGCGTGCAAACATAGCGTTCGAATTTGCTTTGATAAGGGGGGTCTGATTTATGGGGGGGGTAAGCCGATAACGTGCAGAGGATGTAGCGAGCTGATAATACACAGAGCATGACGCTTGTCGTACTCTTATGTATTATCAAGAGTACATAATACATAAGAGTATAACAGCTGGCATAATCTATGTATTATGAGCTCGCTACATCCGATGCGCGCTATCGGCTGACCCTCCCATAAATCAGACCCCCCTCACCCCGACATGTACGGGGTCCAAACGGGGGATCGGGCTCGTGCTTGTATATTTTGTACACAGATGTGTAAATCATACAAGCTTAAACCTCATACACAAATTGGGGCCCCGTCGCCCCTGAGTGAAGCATGAATTTCACTGTTGACGCACTATTCCTTTCAACCGGAAGACAAAGCGGGGAGAAAAGACCATTGCAAAATGCATTCAACTGAAAGCTAGAAAATCTTCAAAACTTAAATCTTGAAAACTGTTTTCTGCGTGCACCCTTGAAATATTTTGGAACAACTATTGTAATGTTATATTTGTAGCTGTTTAGTAGCAGTAGTTGTAACTATTGTAATGAAAAACTAATGTTAAACATACCAGAGCTGAACCGAGAACTAGATTTTGTGTGTGCCTAATCCAGACTAGTGTTGTGCATTGGCCGTTCGTCAAGCCATTGGCAGACAGTTGGCTTGACCGGAAATTGCCAATGGCCAACCGACCAACCAACGAATGTTGGCCAAGCTCAAATGTACTGATATTATGCGTCAACTGTTTTACAAAATTTAATGTTGCCTTGCCTTTTTAAACTGCGGAGAAGTTCTAGATGCTGATTCTTGATTCTAATCCTACTGCATGCAACCAATTCATCCTTCTAAGACTGCTGAGACGAATGAAAGCAATTCAGATTGCATAAGTCCTTGCCAATATACCACATTCAGTCTGAATTCGTCATTTTTACTGTAACTGTTGCAAGAGTAGACAGATAGACGAATCCATGCAAAATCGTATGTGGGCCGCAGGGAGCAGTGGTATGTCGAACTGCAGCTTTTGCTGAAACATGTTTTGGGAAGCGCAAATTTGTCCAATGGCCAAACGAGTATCACGCCGAATATTGCTGAGGCATTGAAATTTCACAATCTAGGACGGAATGCTCGAAAAGTTGACGAAAAGAACTACATATTAATCATTACTGCTTGTATCGCCAACTTCATAATCCTATTTGCTGGATATTGTGTAAAAGCTTAAGGTGCTGGTTCGGGTATTTGCAGCAAATTTTGAAAGACTGTAAGTTGCTCAATTCTTAGAATTCAACGATAATTTTTATATCTTTTTAAGACGTAGAATGTGCTTGTTACAGCTAGTATACCTGTCTCATTTCAACTCTTCGACTTGAACATGCGATAACAAGAAAACCATTTTTGAACATGGATTTCTCGAAATGTGGGAAAGCTAAAGAAAAGCGACCAGTTCAGGCTTCAAAAGAAACGCCTTCCCGAGGGCTATTTTTCTGAAATCGTTTAGTGATCAGGTAAGCTCAAGATTATGAGAAAAATGTACATTTTGACAAATTTTGATTTTTGTCAAAAGTTTCACGTTTGGATGCTAATTTCTCTCGAACAGGAATGACAAAGCGCGAAACCATGAAAAATAGCCCTCGTCCATTGTTCCAAAAATGCGTGCCTAAAGCCGTTTTCTAATTGGTTGATTGAGTTGAGGGAAATCCGTGTTCAAAACAATCCGGTTGCGATTTTCAAAATTTTACATTTTCGTTGCTATGCGTAGGCACGGATGCCTGAGAGAGCTCTCCGTTGGGCATAACATGTGCTTTAGGACTACAAATATGATCAATACTTGACCGACGGACCAGCGCTGTTGAAACTGTCGAAATCTTGCAATATTTGATATTTCGAAAAATGGCCAGTTTTGGAGCTCGAAATCAATTTTCGCTGTTATCTCTTAAGGTGGTGATTTCTCTTGGAGACATCAACTTTCAACCCTTATTTACTCATTCATTACTTGGAGTTAAGAAGCCATTTTTATATCAAAATGGAGCTTAACATTTTCTCTTTCTAATGAATGCAATCAAACAAACTTCAGTCTTCGGAAATTATTTTCCTGGATTTTCGAAGTACTTTAACCTTGCAGACTTTTTGCAGACTAAAGTGAATTTTTTCGAGAGGCATCGACTATATCATTCGATTTCACTATCAAATAGCTGGGGACCCTTTTTTAATTATCATGAAATCACTCTTCGTTATGAAGAAATTAGCTAAAATGTTTGCGCAACCTGGATTTTGCCTACTTTCCCAACTTTAGCAAGCGGCCACTTTAGCTAGAAAGCAGCAATCGGGGCAACTAAAAAAGGGTATTTTTGTGTAAAACACGTCTAGTAAGTGACAACCCTCTAGCTTGCACAGTAAATGCTCCACAATCGCTGAAAAAAATTTGGTCATGTTTTTGCAAAAACTACATTTTTTATGATGGCAGCTCACAAGGGTTAGCAGTTGGAAGATTATCGTGCCTCGGATAATCGGCCTCGACGAGACCTTCAAATCGGCACCCTTAGTTTAATTTTATGGCTCACGTAGCTCAAGAAATCGTGGATTATTTGATTTCTGCAAAAATGACAAGTTTTCAATGCCAAAATAAGAAAATCGTCTATATCTCACACTAGAGAAGAGCTAGAAAGTTGCTTCTAAAAGCAAAAATGTAGAGCTCAACAAATCTTTAAAATGAGTATAGTCACAGCTATGCAGATGCTGCTCAACTGTCAGAAATTGGCGAAAACCGTCCTGCACGGAAATCTCGAAATTTTGAAGCGGGATTTCGCGGAGGGTGTTAGAACACCAAATCAACTTATTTTGGAAAGTTTCATCGAATTTCATCCTGGTTTGAGCCGTCAACCAACAATATGTGCCCAAAAGGAATCACCACCTTAAACCGTAATGAGTCGAAGAATACTCTCAAGAGCAAAGTTGTAGGTCTTGGTGAGACGATTCGAATGATTATAAGTTCGTCTGTGTACGGTACCCACAGTGCAATTTATGACGGATTAAAGCAAATTTGTCCAAACTCAAATTTTCACCCCGCGACTTTTCTAAGATCTTTTCTAGGCTACATGATGTAATTGTAGCAAATTTGAATTAATTTCAACGACAATTGCCCTTTTAAAGCTCAGAAATACACGAACCCGAACCAGCACCTTAAGGTCGTGATTCCTTTTGGGCACATATTGTTGGTTGCTGGCGTAAATCAAGATGAAATTAGTCGAAACTTTCCGAAAAACGTTGCTTTTGT
>JASAND010007381.1:0-10293 GCA_030248195.1 Trissonchulus latispiculum | reverse complement strand
GCTACGTATTGCTCCCCCCTGTGACTACAAAGAAAGTTACTATACATATACTACAAATCCTGGGCTATCCATTGGCATCAAAATTATAATTTGTAGTTAAATCTCTTCTGTTGACTTGACGAAGGTCACAAAGGTGTAACGCTCCCCCCCCCCAACATTTTTGGGGGCCCCTCTGGAGACCCCCTAACCCCCCCAGGAACCCCCCCAGCCCTCCCCCCAAAAATTTTTCATTTTTCATGCCCAAAATCGCATTTTCAGCCGTCTCTAATGATAAAAACATCTAACCATTAAGTAATTTTAACATTAGACAGTGGTTTTAAACTGAAAAACTTGATTGCCAACATGTTTCCAAGTCCAAAATAAGGTCAATATTGAGTCAGAAGATCCATAATACAGTTAAAAACGTGTATTTCTCATAAAAATAAACAGTTTAAGCCAAAAATTTGGACAGTTTTGAAAATTTTTTCAAAATTTATATACCCTAAAAATAACCAAATTTTGGCCATTTTTCGCGCCTTCGGCGCGACTACTCCCCTCCCCCCCAGTTGGGGGGGGGGGACGCCGATCCCCCCCATAAAGCTTTGGGGAGGGTTGAAAAGGCTTGGGGGGGCTACCCCCCCCCCAACCAACCTCCCCCACCTTACACCTATGCCCCCCATAAATTTTTACCTCCCCCCCATAAGCCAAAAATAAAAAAAAAAAAAAAAAAAAAAAAAAAAAAAAAAAAAAAAAATGTCAGATTTCACCATTTTTACCCTAAATTTTCAAAAATGTTAACGAAATTGTCGCTATTGTAGCGTAAAAAACACCTAAAATTAGTCATTTTTAGCGATTTTTGGCAATTTTGACGTATATAAAAAACAAAAAACGTAAAAATTTGCAAAATTGTTTCCAAAAATATGCCCCCCCCACTTTTGGAGCCCCCCCATCGGGGGGGGGGCAACTTTGAGCCCCCCCCCCTCCATATCGCCCCCCCCCCATAAATTTTGGCTTAAAAATAAGCCAGCCACCCCAAATCTCCGTTACACCTATGGCTAAAATGGCCCCTTTTTGACATAAAATTTACTATTTTCGACTTAAATCTACTCGAAAACTACTCGTATTGCGTTTTACAACCTATGTTTTAGCGTTTTTAACTATATATTTGCAGCCAATTTTTTCGGAAAATTTTAAAAAATTGCAAAAAGTTTTGTAAATTTCTGGCATCTTTTCTTCTGTTTGGACTCCATTTTAGGGGGGAGTAGTCGAGGTCGGATATGGGGGGTCTGGCCTTCTCGTGGGGGGGGGTCTCACAGCAGGGGGCAGACTGTAGCCTGGTACACCTATGTATCCTTCCGAAGGCCCCGCCCCCCCCCAGTAGAAGTAAGCCAGGGTTCCCCACCTACGCCTGTAAATAAATACAGTTTATTTTGCTTACTGTTTCAATTTCGGTTTTTGCTTCTTTTATCTGCATTTGTGTATTGATTAGGGATCACGTGCGTACTGTATAATTCCCACCAGCAATTATGTCCACGGATGTTGAGAGAAGAGAGCTGCGCCGTCGTAAGATTCTGGATCAGGCGCAGGCCAGACGAATGAAGATATTGCAACAGGTTTGTTCAGCCCAATTAGTGATGGTTAATCCTACTTAAGGTGCTGGTATGCATAGGTGTGGCTGGGCAAAAAATCTGGGGGGGGGGAGGTTCCGACGGAGGGTGGGGGATCCCCTAAATTTTCGATTTTATGCCATTTTTGACCACTTTTTGGCCAAAAATCGGGGGGGGGGGGGTAGCAAAAATCTGAAAATCGGGGGGGGGGGGGCGCCAAAATTTGTCATTTTGGTGGCCCCCCCCCTAACACACCTATGGATGGTATCCTTTTGTGCAGTGCTTTTGTGGTGACTTTTCGAAACGCTATAACTTTCGTAATTTTGGGAGTTGGGAAGAGCTTTATACATCGTTTTAAAGCTTATAATCTGTACATAAACATGAGCTTACGAAACCAGCAAAATTGGCAAAAAATAGCAAAAAACTTCCGGCATGCTGACATCTGACAGACTGAATATAGACCAAAAATTTTTGAACATCGATTTCTCAAAACTGTATGTAGAATCGGCCAAATTTTTTCTTGTGCCATGATATGAAGGACATGTGGGCCGAGGGACATTTTTTTGGATTTGGCTCAACAAGTCTCAGTACTCCAGAAAATCCGGCAAATGAGCGATGACACGAAATGTCGCAACTTTCTATTCAGTTTTCTCACAACTGGAGAAGTTTCAGCTCAAACCAAGAAAAATGTCCCTCCGCAATAGGGCGAATTTTCATTCAGCCAAAAATCACGCGAATCCATTGGGCAGTTTTTGAGAAATCAATGTTCAAACCAAAATAATCGCAATTTTGCCAAAATGGTTTTTCGGCGAATTCCCTGGCTTAAAGCAACGTACTCCAGCGAATAGGTATTGATAAAATGAGCAGTTGGACGGAGTATCGATTGAGCATAAATAAGCCGAAATTGTCGGTAAGATTTGGCAGTAATTTTGAAAAAACTGATTTCGTCAAAAATGGCCATTTTTTGACCCCAAAAATCGTTTTTGGCTTATACTGCCTTAGCCACTAGAGGTAGCTCAAAAGTTGTAAAAGCAAAAATGTTCATTTTGGTGCCCTCTTTCCAGCCATACCAACCAATCCGGTGTAGCGACTATATATATATATATGTACTGAGAGAATACGGGTTAAAACCAAAACTTTCTTATCTTTACACCTAAAAATCCGGGACTGGTCCCAGAATGTTAAAGAGCACGAAAATAATGTATTTGGAAAGTTTCGTCCACTTTCATAAAGAATTGGAGCTTGTAGGGTCGAATTTACACAAAGCGATACCAGCACCTTAAGGGGGGGTCGCTTTTTGGCCGATTTTTCGACCGTCTCCGATTTTATATACTCATTTTCACATATTTTGTAGTGCCAATGGGTCCTCAAAACAAGACAAGAGCCTTTTGCTTAATATTGCTTCTATCGTGCTGTAGGGCCCTTCAAAGGTGACCTCGACATGTGTTAAACACAGGAAAATGAAAAAGTTAGGTTAAAAAGTTTGTGGCAGAAAAATTTTTCGCTGTATGCAAGGTACAGCGCTACAACCTTGTTGTACATGTTAAGGACGTATCAGAGAGTGCAAATAACCCTTCTGGTACAATTCTGTTGAGTGTCGAATTTTTGTCGATTTTTCAAAGTCAAAATTTTGTAAAAATGGTGCTTTTTGTACCACGAAAAACAGGACCAGCGAAACATTTTTGCCTGTCCTGCACGATTGGCAAAAGCTACAGAAATCGCTTATAGATAGTTGCACTCTATGCATACACAGAATTCTTATGACAGTAGTTGCAAATTTCTACCATTTGTAGTGCTCTCAAAAAACTTGCCACAAAATGTGCTAATTTTGCCAAAAGTCATCATTTTGCACAATTTCCATGTTTTTAAAATAATTTCTCACTCGTTACCCATTCTAAAGTCACCAAAATTGGCACATAAAATTCTCAATGTCTGCCGGACATTATACTAAAGGCAAATGCTTCAAGGTAGAACTTTTCTGTCGTGTCGGCTCCTTTGATCTCTTATATATAGGTCACAAAAGTCAATTTTTGAAATTTCCAAAATATAGACAAATTGGGTATCATTCGATAGCTACTGATGAGCTGAACAACTGTTCTAATAGAACTATGTGTGTGAAATGTAGTATCTGAAAGTTAGAGCAAGTTAAAGTTTGAGGCACAGTTAGCTGAAAAAGGCTCAGTTCACAATTGAAAAATGTACTGTGAACAACTGGCTGGATATTCCGGAGCCGTTTTAATACTAAAATATTACCCAACCCACAG
This sequence comes from Trissonchulus latispiculum, assembly GCA_030248195.1. Classification (NCBI taxonomy): domain Eukaryota; kingdom Metazoa; phylum Nematoda; class Enoplea; order Enoplida; family Ironidae; genus Trissonchulus; species Trissonchulus latispiculum. Next base: position 6,443 of record JASAND010007381.1, on the reverse strand, counting down.
AATTAATTTGCCATATTAGTTGATCCAAATTTCGCTACCGTTCTGTCTCAGCATGACCTTGGAGGGCAAATCACAGTGATTTTCAAGTTTTCCAACTTTATAGCTGAATATCTCTGCCACCGTTTGATTTCGAACTCTAATGTTTTGTCTTGTTTTTGAGAACATATGTACCTATATATATATTGTGTGTGAAAATGAGCGAAATCCGTGACTATCGATTTTGACCCAAAGCGACATATATTTAAGGGGGCCCATTTTTGTTCCATTTTTTCGACTTTCTCCGATCTTGCTGATTTTTACAGATTTTATGGTCCAGATCGTATATTTTAACAAGTTTTTAAAATTAAAGTCGTAACTCTTACGGTTGTAAAGTAATTTCACCTCAAAGTTGAGATTTCATGCGTTAAACATAGGAAATTTTAAAAATTGTCATTTCTTCGCGTGCGCCAAAAAAATCTCCCGACAAGCGTTGATGAATCTGGACAAATTATATAGTCAAGCGGGGAAAAAAACCCACTTTTTTTCTTGGACCAGAACTTTCGACTGGTTTGGGTTAGCACGACTTTGATACTATATTTAATTAGGGTTTGCCCTAAGCTTTCGAATGAGGTATAGTTTGTCTCCCTAGACCCTGCCGTTATGGAGAAATTAAAGTTTTCCGTGTCGGGAAAAAAAACCCAATGCGGGAAAAAAACCCATCGGCGGGAAAAAACCCACCCGGATTTTTTGCTGGAAGCGTGCCAGAACAATTTTGACGGTGCCATTCGAAAGAGCGGGATGTTTTTAGTAGGTCTACATCGAGACATATCAACATTTTTGAAAAATTTCAGAAAAAATTGAATTTTGAAAATTTTGTATGTTTAACACGTAAACATAGGCAAATTTTGGAAATTTTTAAAAATTGTTTATTTTTGGCAGTTTAAGCATTCTATCGTGTAGAAAACGTGTTTTTCCTGTATTTAGAGCCAAACTAGACCCATTTTAAGGCAAAAATAAGCATTTTTGGCCAAAATTGAAATTTTGGCTTGAAATGGCACCATGTCCGATTTAGACCCCCTGGACCACCCATAACAGAACGAACCCGGGTAAAACCTATACCAATTTAATCTGTAGGCTCTATTAAACAAATGTATGTATTAGTTTGACCTTTCCTGCTAACGGTTAGAAAAATATTCAATTTTGAAAAGTGGGTTTTTTTCCCCGCCGATGGGTTTTTTCCCGCCAACTCTAGGTCACCCCCAGGTCGCACCGGAGGGATTAGAGCAGTGTGGCATATATCATCATGAAGCCCAACAGATGCCCTACACATACATACTATCCGCTTTGGTCTAGGTCTTTCCAGTAGTTCAGGGTGGCCAGCCAAAGTTTGCCAAATTTCGGCACTTGGACGGACCAAAGTTTTCGAAAATTTCAAAGTCCCAAAACATTTGCAGGGAAGCAGTGGGAACAACAATAATGCAGCCTCTAGGGTTATTTTTGACGCTCTTCAAGATAGGCTATTAAAATCCTATATAGCTCATACCGGTAAGCCCACACTGGAGGTGGGTTTTTTTCCCGCATATTCAAATGGGTTTTTTTCCCGCTTGACTATATATACATTAAAATAACGCTGATATGCTCAACTGCGGTTCTTGGACTTAGAATTTTAATTTCGGCCTTTGAAATTTTTCATTAATTTTTGGTTTGACCTCGGGTTGGGGGGGTCTGGCCTCTCCGTGGGGGGGGGTCTCACAGGGGGCAAACTGTAGTCTGGTATTCCTATGTCTAACAGTATATGTATATTTAGCAGTTTTCGCTTGTTACGGATGAAAGAGAAAACTTTATTGCTTCCTTAATCTTTATAAAGGATATTTCAGTGCACTGAAAGCTAAATGTTTGCGTTGAAGAAGTGTTTTCGCGCTAGCGGGGATCTGGGAGGCGGAGCCCTCGGATGTTGAGAATTTTTTAAAAATTACGAAAATTTTGGTCTGAAAACCTTGAACACTTTTACTTTCCGACAGTAAATGTTATTCCTGCCATGTCCGGAATTTTGACACGTATTTTGTCTACAACCCCCAACCCAATGGGAGCATTGCTTTAGAATAATGATGGCTACATAATATGTGCTCAACTAAAGTCCAGACGAAAACAAGCAGAAACAAAGTATAAATAGATGATATCTTTGCGCCAAGTGGCGTAAAATTTTTCGGAAAAGCTTAAAATTATTTTAAAAATGAATAAAAATTGGCTCCTTTAGCTGAAAATTTGAGAGTGCTCAGGCCTGTTGCGGTTCCTTTTTTCCTTTTATTTCCTTTTTTTTCGAGACCTTCCTTTTATTTCCTTTTTTTCGCCCAAAATTCCTTTTATTTCCTTTTTTTTCTGTCTGACTTCAAAAAGTCTAGGAATTAGGGATGGGCGCGGAAAAAAAAGGACTGGAAAAAAAAGGTTTTTTTCCGTTTTTTTCCATTTTTTTCCGATGGGGTGGAAAAAAATGGAAAAATATTCCTAACGTTATTTTAACGACTTTTACAATGAAATATCATGTTTTCTGAGCTTTTCCAGCAATTTCACGCTATTTACAACCTATTCCGTGGGTCGTAGTAGGTGGGGGTATGTTAAATCTGACGAAATTGTATTTGGGTTTTTTCGACGCATCGGAAAAAAATGGAAAAATATTCGGGACATGCTCTGAAAGTCAATTTATGACATCAGAACATTAAGAAACCATCAAAAACAGTGTTTAATAAGGTAAGAAAACGATATTAATGATTTTGAGCTAATTTTGGGATTTAATATTTTTTGCCTTGGAATGTGAAAATGAATGCGTAACTCAGGTAAAGTTAATAATTCCATACCTAACAGTGGAGTGTTCAACTAAAACTGTTAACATGTCTGGAATTGTTTACTTTACGAAGCTCGTTACCTACGAAAACCACAAACTAGGTTTCGTAGAACCGCCAAGGTATACAGAAGTCACCTGTCCTTTGGTTTACAGCGTCACCCGCTGAAAATTTTTCATTCCTGTACTTCATACTGGAACCTTTCTAAGCGCTTGTATAATTGCATCACCCCTGTGGGGCTTCTAAATATTGTGAAAACTGCTTCTCTGCATGCAAAAACATGAAATAACGAAACTTTTAGCACATTGTGTAATTTTGGAGTGGCCGGAAAAAAAAGGAAAAAAATGGAAAAAAATGGAAAAAAACCGGAAAAAAAGGTTTTTTTCCGGCAATCTTTTTTTTCCGGAAAAAAACCAACCCTACTAGGAATTTACAAACTTTTTAAGCAAAATTTACGTTTTTGCCCATATTTTTTCAAAAATTTCCGGCTTCGCCGGGATGTGAATTGTGATCATATGGATTTTAATTTCAAAGTTGGTTCTATATTTTGGATGTATTTAATAATAACTTGAATTTGCTTTACGTTTTGTATTTTGATCTATTTGGCTGGAAAGTGTAGTTTCAAGCTATAGTAACGGCTGAGCTTTTGCAGTTTCTAGAGTGCACGAAATAGCAAATTTTAACGATTTTATTTTCAGCACATGTATTTTTTGTTACGCAACGCTAAGATTATTAAATTTTGATGGTTGTAGGTCGTTTCCAGGACTTTGCAGAAAATTTCGAACATTATCTAAACTTCTCGTTTTATCTTTGAGATTTTAAAATATCTGAAATAACTATGACAGCCTGTTTTCTTTATGAATGCGAGCTTATTTATACAGTTTAAAAAGTGAAATGTATTAACAATGCGGAATTTGATAGGAGGTTCGTGTTAACCTGGACCGGTTCTATTTAATTTTGTCGTCCAAGATAATTGCTTTTCTTTCTGGAATAGTAAAAATTTCTAGAGCTAAAATTTTTTGAACAAAATATGTTTCTGCTGTTTTAGTTTTAGTTCTCTCTCTTTTCTCAGTTTTCTCAATTTTATCGACTACCTTCCCACCTAGGGTTGGATTTTGCAGAAAACCCATTGCGGTAGAAACTACCAGGTAGTGTTTGAGGCCGGCCGGCCTAAGCCGGCCGCCGGCCGACGACTTCTGCTCGCCGGCCGGCCGCCGGCTTTCGGCGGGCGGGCCGGCGGCCGGTGAGGCCGGCCGGCCGCCGGCTGGGATACAAATCACCAAGCAGAAATTTACAGAATAGAGCAACTAAGCTTAAAATGGACTCAAAATCTTGTTTTGCTAATTTTGTATGCTATACTGTGCTATTTTTCTAAGATAACATCCGAAAATAAATATTTTAGCAGTTATATATAATAACTGCAGTGCCAACTGCTTTAGGCCGGTAGCCGGCCGGCCGGCCTCGGGGTCCCCCGCCCGCCGGCCGGCCCGCCGGCTCCCCGGCGGGCCGGCCGAGGGGAGCGGCGGGGCGGGCCGGCCGGCAGCCGGCCGGTGAAACCCCGGCCGGCCTCAAACACTACTAACTACCAGGGATGTACAGGGGCGTCTCTCCCCGGCCTCGGTGGTCAGGCCTCGGTCAGGACTTAGAAATTTACTTTCTAAAAATTAGAAGAATTTAGGAAATTTTGCTAATTTTTGACCCAAAGTTCGAAATTTCGAAAGACAAAAAGATGTCAAAGTGTTTACAAATAGTTTGTTTTCTCACCGATTTGAATGAAAATAACAGTTGTAACATCTGCAAACTAGGAATTGCAAACTTTCAATTTTTAAGAATTTTTTGAAAATTTTTAATTTAGACCCTCAATTTCCAGGCCTCGGCCCTGGCTCCGGTAGTGGCGGCCCCGGCGCATTTCTAGAAACTACTTATAGTGGAGAACATAGCTTCAGTGTTGCTCTTGAAGTCCCAGGCATTCCGTTACTTGAATCTAGACCATGGCATTTAATTTTTCCAAATCCAACATTATAAAAATCTGAAAATTTTCCAACTTATAAAAACCTAAATCCATCACTGTCTAGTCCCTGCCTACTATAAGTCTGTGTATATATGCATAAAAGTTTACAGGCGGCAGTACAGACTTCAGGAGCCATTTTCGGATGTCAATGTAAAAAATCGCTCGGCTTCCTCGAATCTATCAGATCAGAATACATTTGTAAAGCTAGCAAAATAATATTAATGCGTTAGCGTAGTAGCAAGAAAATAGCCTTTAAAGTTTGTTATTTTTGCCAGTTTTCATCGGGAAAATTCCTTTTTTTTCCTTTTTTTCTGTTTCAAAATTCCTTTTTTTATTCCTTTTTTCTGAGGAAGGCCGCGCAACAGCCCTGGAGTGCTTTTTAGTGTATTTTTAAAATTTTGTGTGCTTTTTTAAAAAGTGTGAAAACAATAAAAAACACAAAATACAGTGATCTGGGGTGGGGAGATATTTTGCCAAGATGAGCCAAAAATGGTATTTTTCACTCAGTTTGCACATATAAACGATAAAGAATTTCCAAAAGTGCCTGGATTTAGGCTAGACAAACAGAAAACTAGACTTTTAGGTAAAAATCTCCGGCGAAGCTCGAAAATGTTTGAAAATTTACCTCTTTTAAAACTTCGGGCCCCCAAAAATACCGAAGGGGTAAAAATCTCACAAGGGGACGAATTCGAAGGAAGTTCTCTCCCTCCCCCGTGAAATACCCTGTGTACAAAGGTAAAGGTAGCTGCCGGAGAATTTTCCTACCCTTTTGCCAGGGTATAAAATACCGCTGCTCATCTCCGGATACACACCTTTTGAGCCAAGACTGTCACTTCTGTTTGATGACACAGCAATCGACATCCTAAAACTACCCATAGCAATTGACAATCTAGTAGGCCATAATCAGCCTGACAATAACATTTTGCTTCCTCCACATAACCGTTGGTTTCTGGTATAGATATAGTTTATTTTCTGTCTTCAAGAAAACGCCGTCAACCAATATTCAGCACATAGAGTAGTAGTTTCACGGCATTTCCAGTTGGGAACTCGTCTCCTCAGGTTCCGTTTCTTGTCTTTCTTCCTTTGTTTATATATATACATTTTTGTTTGTTATTTGCATGTACATATATTTTTAGGCTAATGTCACATCTGAACCAGCCATTGATGGCCTGTCCTCTGCCTTTGGTCCTCCGTCACTCTCCTCCAGCCAACCGCAGCCAGCCAACGGTGGTCCCCATCACTGTGGTCCTGCGGCCACCGCTGCCTTCCTACAGTCCGATGGTCCTGTGGCCACTTCCGTGTCGTCCGATGGTGATGATACCCTGCTGTTGGAGTCGACCGCCCCAGGTCACAGCTTTCTGCTGAACGGCAGCGTCAGCGTCAGCCACAGTTTTCAGAGCGCCAGCCGCAGCTCCGACGTTGGGGACGCTGCTCGCCGCTGTGGGACTGGCGGAGCAGCCAGTGCTCTGGCCAAGGCGGGTTCTGAGTCTGCGGCTGCTGAGGTCGGTTTCAAGTGTTTTGTCATATGCGTACATTGTGCTGTAGGTTTTCTTTTGATTCCAGACAAAACGAGAGGTTTTGAGTAACTTTTTTAAGTTTGGTCGTTCGTTACA
>JASAND010007378.1:0-56773 GCA_030248195.1 Trissonchulus latispiculum | reverse complement strand
AATCAGCCCTAAAGAATTACCAGCCAAAATCCGAAAATGAGGGTTCTCCCATCGCTATGTATGGCCGTTCACATATTTTTCCATGAAGAAAGGGCTAAACGTAAACCCTGAAGAATGGTAATTGGCAATTGTCTCAAAAATGCGTGTGCAGCCTCCCATTGCTTCCATGTGTTCAGAAACATCCGTGTTTTATGGGGGAGCTCGGAGAGCTCCCCATGAGCTACAAAGGCACTTTGCGGATTTGGAAAAGTGCTAATTAGGCATAACTACGGTACTGAATTAGAACTAAAATTTACATTTTTGAACTCTCCAGGCCTAGACCTTTCGAATGATACCAAACAAAAAATGAACTCTGAAAAAAATCGACTTTTTTGAAAACTTTTTTGAAAAAATTGGTTTTTTCCATTTTGTGTAGACTCGATTTTTCGAACGGTCCATTGGAAAATTTTTTCTCTACTATATTTGATGATCCAGGCAATCGTACTTACGCAGCAAGTTTATGTTTTTTTCCGAATTTCGATCTGGCTCGATTTTTACAGATGGTCAAAGTCCGAAAATTTGAAAATAGTCTAAAAACGGCTAATATGAGCCGCTAAGTTTCCCTTGGACTCATATTGACGCGACTAAAATGGCGAACATTATATAGCAATGTTCACGAAAAATCACCCCCGAAAATTCACAAAAAATCACCCACCTAGACGGCTAACAAGCCGCAGCCGGAAAATTTTTTTCATGGTAATAACCACAAGTCCCAACCTTAACGTATGTAAGTCTGGCTGCCGAGGACCAACTCCTCGGACTAGGGTGCCAAAAATAGTCGACCCACCCAAAATCGGATCCTCGGACAACTCCGGACCAAAATTGAAATTTTTGCTGGTACTCACTATGGACTTTGCGCAGCTACCCCATATCATGCATGTGGCATGTCCTAACTCTAAGCTATCCAACCATATATTGGATTCCCTGCCATGTCCTCTGGCTTCGCCACCGCCCGGACCCTCCTTGATCTTGGTTATTAATACGAATAAGCCAGGTCCGGGCCGGGTCCATCGGTGTGGCCATGAATTTGTTCACAAAAAAATCACCCGGTGGTGGCGAAGCCAGAAGTCATGGCAGGGAATCATGGGGGAGCTCGGAGAGCCCCCCATAATATGAGCTATTCCTCTACTTATTTAGATGTTGGCTCATATTAAACATTTTAAATCTTGTCCAATACATGGTTGCAGGCGCGTAGCCAGGGGGGGGGGCGAGGGGGGCATGCCCCCCCCGAAATCGGGGACAAAAGAAAAATTTTTAATGGGTAGCAGCAGGGCGAATAAATATTTCGAAAAATTTTCGCCTGCGGCGCTACTTTTCAATGAAAATATTTCAAAAGGCTCCAGATTTTGCTTGAAAATTTCCACCAACTGTTTAGTTGCGGTAGAAATTTCAGAGCATTTTTGGCTTGCCCCCCTCCGAAATTTTTTTCTGGCTACGCTAGTGGGGATAGCTTAGAGATAGGACATGTATATATCATGCATAATATGGGGTAGCTGCGCAAAGTCCATAGTGAGAGTACCAGCAAAAATTTGAAATTTTGGTCCAGAGTTGTCCGAGGGTCCGATTTTGGGTGGGTCGACTATTTTGGGCTCCCTAGTCGGAGAAGTTGGGCCTCGGCAGCCAAACTTACTGGATCAAGTGTTTGTCCGCGTTGTATAACGCATTATTAATTCATTGTCACTTCAGTTTGGATACGAACTCCTTCTAGCTTGGTGCGACTGTAGGCTCGGTAGCCCAGTTGGCAGAGCGTCGGAGCGTTCATCCGAAAGTCGTGGGGTACGAATCCCACCCGAGGCCCGAATTTTTCGGGTCTCAGGTGCTGAAGTGGCAAGTTCATTTCTTACATTACATACGTTAAGGTTGGGACTTGTGGCTATTACCATGAGAAAAATTTTCCGGCTGCGGCTTGTTAGCCGTCTAGGTGGGTGATTTTTTGTGAATTTTCGAGGTGATTTTTCGTGAACATTGCTATATAATGTTCGCCATTTTAGTCGCGTCAATATGAGTCCAAGAGAAACATAGTGGCTCGTATTAGCCGTTTTTAGACTATATATTTTCAAATTTTCGGACTTTGACCATCTGTAAAAATCGAACCAGATCGAAATTCGGAAAAAACATAAACTTGCTGCGTAAGTACGATTGCCTGGATCATCAAAACTAGTAGAGAAAAATTTTCCAATGGGCCGTTCGAAAAATCGAGTTTACACAAAATGGAAAAAAACCCGTCAAGAGAAAGTAGATTTTATTCATTGTTCATTTTTCCGGGCAAGTTTGGTATCATTCGAAAGGTCTAGGCCTGGAGAGTTCAAAAATGTAAATTTTAGTTCTAATTCAGTACCGTAGTTATGCCTAATTAGCACTTTTCCAAATCCGCAAAGTGCCTTTGTAGCTCATGGGGAGCTCTCCGAGCTCCCCCATGAAACACGGATGTTTCTGAATACATGGAAGCAACGGGAGGCTGCACACGCATTTTTGAGACAATTGCCAATTACCATTCTTCAGGGTTTACGTTTAGCCCTTTCTTCATGGAAAAATATGTGAACGGCCATACATAGCGATGGGAGAACCCTCATTTTCGGATTTTGGCTGGTAATTCTTTAGGGCTGATTTCTGGTATATAAGTTTTTAGCCAGATTGTTTTGGCTAGAACTTTGTCATCGAACTTGGCGACCAGTTACGGGTCACTCAAAACTCAAAAAAATCAAACATCAAAATTGGCAAAATTTACATGTTTTCAAAATATCTAGCTTGTTTGTTCAGTAAACAACTTCAGAAAAAATAACAGTAGGGAAGGACTACCGTTTTTTCATGAAATTCTGCACCAAATGAACATATATATATCGTGAACAGAAGAATGCGGTGGCAACGAGTGGTGCAGTAATAGGCATCTTTTAAATAACCATCTTCCGGAAAAAATAAGCAAGGCATATAAGCTGTCTTCATTCGAACGTATTTGAAAGTAAGTTGTAAGAACTTTCGGGGGAAATCGTAACAGAAATGGAAAAGCGGGTGACACATAGCTCAGCTCTAACTTCTCTTGGTCTTCTCTATATCCGCAAGCCAAAACTTCATAACTTAGGATTCTGCAAAATACGTACGTTAATCCACAAAACCTTTTAGCAGATGTCGCGACAATTTCGCGAAATGTCGCACGACGTCGCGTAGAATACGCGACATTTTGCGAAGAGATACATTTGAGCCAAAGCTACAATTTAAAATTTATCCCGAATTTTGGTAGATATAGAGAAAACCCCTCAAATTAGCTAACAAAAACTTTAGCTACCGAACTTCGCGAAGTGGTTCGCGAAGTTCGCGAGACGTTTTCTCGAAAGGGAAGAAATTTCGCGAAATGCTTTCGCGAAATCTGGAGAAATTTCGCGAAGTTACGCGAACTTCGCATGCGACTTCGCGAAATTTAAATTTTGCTACGACATATCGCGAAAAATATACACAAATGTCGCAAAGCCTTCGCGAATTTCGCGTGCGCTCGCGACATTTCGCCAGATATGAGACTTCGCTTCAAACGCACTTTGGAATGAGCTGTACTGTATATATATATATATATATATATATATATATATATATAGGGGGGTGGGGCAACTTGGAACAAAAATTTTGATAGAAATGCTGCCATTCGTCATAGCCCTGACTGATCTTAGACAGAATTATGCATATCGATTCTGCGAGCTCGGGGCTACATGGAACTACAGCGATTTTGCTATATACTCAAAGCGTTAGTGCACTACGACAATAAACGTGTCGTCCCAAGTTAGAAATTCTAAGTTGCCCCGCAGTCCAACTTGGGAAGAAGGTAGCGATCGGAAGTAGTTTCAACCATCTATCATTAGTTCCTTTGGCTAAATCTAACTTAATCTAAGGAAACTTTATCTAAAATGTAGAGAAAGTCTAGGCGAACAAAATGATACCAAAACCGCGCAGTAATTGGAAAGGCTTCAAGCGATAAAGCCAATTTTCCATTTTTAATGCAATTTTAACACTGATTTTCGAAATTTCTCCGCACACGCTTCGAAATAAAAGTCAAATGCTTTAAAATGACCAAATTATGACTTCCATGTTTTGGTTTTGCATTACCTGCCATTTGTTTATACTATTTTTGTAGTTTACCAGCCTTAGCCAACGTTGTCAAAGGGTTTAAAGATTTTGCTAAAATTGTCGGTAAAAGTTCATAGCAAAGCCTTTATACAATGTTATTTGCATTCTACAGTAAAAAATACCCATGCAGGTAAAGTTTGAACATAATTGAAGTGATAAGAAGGATTTTATTAGCCAAACAGTTTTTTGAACAATTTCAAAATCTTTGTTTTACCTCGATAAAGATTAATGTGCACGCATTAGCAAAAAAGCATTAATGTCACTGAAAAATTCAGGACATTTTACCCTAGAAAACATGTTTTCATGGCCCCGCAATTGGAGTTATTGTAGGAATTTTTAAATTTGAAAAAGGTATACATTTTTTGGATCAAAAATGTGACTTGTATAGCTGGATGTAAAATGACACACATAAATCGTATATGACCGATTTTTTGCTTACTAGAAAGTAAAATTCACGTGCTTTCAAAAAAATATAAATTTATGCTAATTAGATGAGAGAATAGGATGGTATAGGCTTAAACAGATGTTAGATCAATTTTTTTCCCATGTTACCCCGGGTGCCCAAGTTGCCCCACCCCCCTATATATATATATATATATATATATGAGTCACTGTCTGAAATTTTCGACGCAACGCAGTTATGGCGTGGCCAAGATTTCGCTCGCCAAGATTGACCCTCAAGGATTTCGCTCTACTTTTGGTATATAGTTGATACCCCTAGACGTCCAAACAACAACGCGACAATCGCCGAGTTTCTAAGTACCCTGGTTAGTGAGCAGGACTACCTTAAACTTTGGTCGGATTCGTCATTTTTGGAAAATTCAATCATAGAGAATCAAAAATTCAAAATTTGTCCTACACACACTACTCAAAGTTGCCATTTGCCACATGAACCGACAACTACCAAGACACTTTGTGTGCAAAAGGGCACTGTAATATTCGCATCAATTCCCGAGAAAATTCTAGCTTTATCCTACCTTCTTGGGACCAGCTCCAGGCCGATTTCCGTAAATTTCTGTCGCTGCTGTAAAGTCCTGGTTCGAGCGCAAAAAAATGAAAGCAGCTTTTTAAGGCACTATGTAGTGACTAACTATGTGCCAAAAAGCAGCAGTCTGAGTAAGGGGGAAAGTTTTATATAAACATTTGAATTGCTGAATTTTCCACGATTTCAAAACATTCTTCAACAATTATCTTTGTTGTCCTTGTAACTTGTCCTCTTTATTGCCACCATTCCTTGTATATACTTATACTATTTTACTGCAAGTTTTTCACTTCGTAAGTTACTATTACATGTACATCTCCGTTTTATTTATTTAATCTTTTCAAAAGTTTGCATGACGGATTTTTTCCAATTTCAACAAATTCTTCAACTTCTGGGGGGCTCTCCTCTTGTGTGCTTCTTGTGTATATAAATTCTCCATGCTTGCTTCACTCACGGGATATATATAGTTGTTTTCCAATTGGCAAGTGAACTAAACTTTCCATACACAATATTTTCTTGTAAAATTATTTTGTTCCTGGAAAAAGCAAATTTTTACCCCCCCCCCCCGGAAAAATTTGGTTACCCCCACAGAAAAATTTTGTTTATATACCCCCTTTTCAAAATCCTGGATCCACCACTGCTGTGAGACCGCCCCACGGAGAGGCCAGACGCCCCTTCCCCTACTGACCTCAACTACTCCCCGCTCCCCCCCAAACCGAGCTCAAACCCTCCCCTCCCCTCCCTAAAATTGGGTCCAAACCAAGTAAAAACTGCAAAATTTTTTAAAACTTTAAAAAATTTTTTGCAATGTCTAAAAAACTTTTGAAAAAATTCGAAAAATGGCTACAAATCAACTATAAACAACTAAAGATAGTTATTTATGGCAATTAAAAGGTAATATACGCAATTAGGTGTAACGGGGATTTGGGTTGGGGGGCCCCTTTTTAGACCCCCCAAACCTCCCCCAAAAAACTTTTTCTATTTTTATGTCAAAAATCGCATTTTCAGCCATTGCTAATGCCAAAAAACATTCAACTGTGAAGTAATTCTGTCATTAGACAGGGGTTTTAAACTCGAAAACTTGATTGCCAACATGTTTCTAAGTCTAAAATAAGGTCAATATTGAGCCAGAAAGTCCATAAAACCTGGCATTTTTAGGGTTTTGAAAGTGGGGGGGCCCCTAGGGCAGGGTATTTTTTACAGGGGGGGGGGGGGGCGGACCCCCCCCGAAATTGACCTCCCCCCCGAAAATGCCTTCCCCTCCCCGAAATCGCCCCCTCCCGGGATTTTTGCTTCCCCCCCCGGGATTTTTTGGAGGCCCAAATTTTTGCCAAAAATAGGCCAATTTTCAAAAATTTTCCGGCTTCGCCGGAGATTTTTTGCGTAAAAATAGCTATTTTTAGCTTAAATCCTGGCATGTTTGAGCACTTTTTGCGTTTCACCATGCAGAATACGCCAAAAAATACCATTTTTGGCTCATTTTTGCAAAAAATCTTCTCCCTCCCCGAAAATTTCTTCCCCTCCCCGTACCCGGGGAGGGCCCCCCAGGAAGCCCCCCCCCCGCCGGAAAAATTCCCTAACAAAGACCCTGCTAGGGAGGGGGCAGTGGGGGGGGGGGCTTCCGAAAAGTGGGGGGGGGGGGCGAGCCAAAAGTAAAATATACCGAAATTTTTAGCGAAAAATTAGCATTTTTAAGATAAAAACGCAAAAAATCGCTGTTTTTAAGCTTAAAATGAGCTTATAAGTCCATAAATTAGCTAAAAATTGAGAAAATTTTTGAAAATTTGACCTCAAAAACCTAATTTTTTGACACTTTTGGACGACCCCCAAAAAAGTGGGTGGGGGCTTGCCGAAAAGTGGGGGGGGGGCTCCGAAAAGTGGAGGGGGGAACCGAAAAGTGGGGGCCCCCCACCCCCCCCCCCCCCACTAAAAAATGCCAGTAAAACCGTGTATTTCTCGCAATAATAAACACTTTAATCCAAAAATTTGGACTTTTTTGAAAAATTGTGCAGAATTTACACTAAAAATATCCCATTTTTGGCCAATTTTTCGCGCCTGCGGCGCGACTACCCCAGTTGGGAGGGTCCGGGGGCCCCCAAAAAATTTTTGGGGGGTTTGTAAAAATGGCTGGGGGGTTACTCCCCCAAACACCCCCCCCCCCCAATTACACCTATGATTATAAACCACAATATGGGCTAATTTAGGCATATTTTAGCACAAATTTGTCAATTTTCAAGCCCCATTCGCATACGAAAACTATTGACAGAAGCTTTTGAGTACGTTTAATGTGCTGTACATCGAAAATGGAGCATTTCTAGCTAAAAAACTTGGGTACAGTTTAGGGGGGTCCTCCTAGGCCATAGGTGTAATTGGGGGGGGGGTAGCCCCCCCAGCCATTTTTCCCAACCCCCACCCCCTCAATTTTGGGGGGCCCCCCCCCCCCCCCCCCCCCACCCGGGGGGGGGGGGGTAGTCGCGCCGAAGGCGCGAAAATTGGTCAAAAATTGGGCATTTTTAGGGAGCATTTTGCAAAATTTATCAAAAAAGTCGAAATTTTTTCCTTAAAGTGTTTATTATCGCGAGAAATACACGTATATAACGGTTTTATGGACTTCTAGACTCAATACTGACCTTATTCTGGACTCAGAAACATGTTGGCAATCAAGTTTTCGAGTTTTAAAACACTGCCTAATGTTAAAAATACTTAATGATTTATGTTTTTCGGAATTAGCAATGGCAATGGCTTTTTGACATAAAAATAGAAAAATTTTTTGGGGGAGGTTTGGGGACCTGGGGGGGGGGTCGTGGGGGGTCTAAAAAGGCCCCCCCCCAAAATTCCGGGAAAGGGGGCCCCCAACCCAAATCCCCGTTAATAGCCATGGGGGGAAAACCCACATTTTCGGATTTTGGCTGGAACTTTTTTATTATAAGGGTTATATATCTGAGAACTTTATATACCATCGTACTTGGCGTACTTAGAACTTTCTTTTAAACCTATTTGCACTTCTCTATGTTGTACCGTTAGAGCGGTATAATGCAAAAAGTAGCGGGGGGAAAACCCAATGGGGGGGAACCCAAATGGGGGGAAAATAAACCCACCCCTCACAGGTCTTAAAAATTGTTCTATCGCAATTCTGACACTTCCAGTGTAAAACTCAACCCTTTTTTAGTTAGTATGAACCAAAAAACCCGATCTAAGTATGTAGCTTTTTTTGAGATCTCATTGTGCCGTTGAAAATGCTGCATCAACTGGCCAGGTTCATAAAGTTTAACACATATAGTCAAGCGGGAAAAAAACCCACTCGCCAATGCGGGAAAAACCCACCCCCAGTGTGGGCTTACCGGTATGAGCTATCTAGGATTTTAATAGCCTATCTTGAAGAGCATCCAAAATAACCCTGGAGGGTGTATTATTGTCGCACCCACTGCTTCCCAGCAAATTGTTTGGGACTTTGAAATTTTCGAAAAGTTTGGTCCGTCCAAGTACCGAAATTTGGCAAACTTTGCCTGGCCACCCTGAACTACTGGAAAGACTTAGACCAAAGCGGATTGTATGTATGTGTAGGGCATCTGTTGCGCATCATAATGATATATGCCACACTGCTCTAACCCCTTCGGTGCGACCTGGGGGTGACCTAGAGTTGGCGGGGAAAAAACCCCACATGCGGGAAAAAACCCACTTTTCAAAATTGAAAATTTTTCTAAGCATTACCAGGAAAGGTCAAACGAATACATACATTTGTTTAATAGAGCCTATAGATTAAATTGGTATAGGTTTTACCTGGGTTCGATCTGTTATGGGAGGTCCAGGGGGTCAAAATCGGACATGGTGACATTTCAAGCCAAAATTTCAATTTGTCCAAAAATGCTTATTTTTGCCTTAAAATTGGTCTAGTTTGGCTCTAAATACAAGAAAAACACGTTTTCTATACGATAGAATGCTTAAACTGCCGAAAATAAACAATTTTAAAAAATTTCCAAAATTTGCCTATGTTTATGTGTACCAAATACATATATATATACATATATATATACATTTATGTGTACATATATACCAAATTTTCAAAAGTCACTATGACCTCAATTTTTCAACAAAAATTAATATATTTTGATGCAGCCAAGGCCGCACCCAGGGGGGGGGGGTTCAAGGGGTCTAGACCCCCCCCTTTTGGGATGACAAAGTGGAAAATTTTTGCTATTTTTATGGCAAAACTGCTATTTTTAAAAAATTTTCGCGCCTTCGGCACGATAATTCACTTTTTACAAGAAATAAACGTCCAACGTACTGGTTTTTGGGCAAAAATGCAACAATTCTTCAACTGCTGGGGGGCTCCGCCCCCCAGACCCCCCTTACGTTTTACCTTGGACCCCCCCGTTTCAAAATCCTGGGTGCGGGCATAAACAACCCGCTCTTTCATTTGGAACGGTTAGAAATGCTCCTGGCGACTTGCCAAAAAATTTTCGGGGTGGGTTTTTTTCCCCGCATAATATGGGTTTTTTCCCGCATTGGGTTTTTTCCCCGCCAGTTTGGGACAATTTTTCTCACTAACGGCGCACCATAGAGAGGTGTTCTATAGCTCATAAGAAAGCTTACGACTAGGCCTAGCAGCCTGTATATATAGTCAGTATATATTTTAATATCTCAAACCAGCAAAAAGTTTTGGCCAAAAATCTGAAACGTGGGTTTTTTTTCTCGCTTGACTATATATATATATATATATATATATATATATATATATATATATATATATATAAACATAGGGCAATTTTTAAAAAATGCTAAAAATGATGTAATTTGATAAAACATTTGATTCAGGTTGCCAAGTCACTGGATTCTGACTGCAGCCTGAAGCCAGGGAATCGGCCGGTGGAGGACTGGTTGGATATTGTTGGCCGGTGGAGGACTAGCTCGATATCGACTGTATCCTATATTTCCTCTGCGTTTATTTCTATTTCGATCCTGTCCGTCTTACGATCTATTCGATAATATATTTCTTTACGCTTTACGATCTACGATTTTTAAGCTTTACGTTCTACGATTTTTACGCTTTACGATACGATACGACTTCTTACGTTTGCGATTATGCATAATTATTGTCAGTTATTTACGACGCATGGATTGTGAGCATTTATTGATAATCTTAGATTGTTTCCAACTACTGGACCGAATTAGATTTAACTCGTCTTGTTTTGGCTGTTACTAATACTTTAATATTTCATATTCGAATGTCAATTTGTTTTCGTTCTTTAATCTAATATGCCTCAACGCCATGGATCGCATTCGGGTGAAGGCGGTAATCGGGTGTTATGTACGACCTGTGACTCTGGTATTGGCCAGGCTGATTATGTTATTCAATGTAGCAAATGCTGTAACCAGATGTACTCTCGCTGCCTGGGGCTCACGGATTCGCAATTTAATCAACTCCAAAAATTTCCCCAGGATATCTTGAACATTCTGTGCGGGCCTTGCAAATCCACTTTGTGTGGATTAGAAAAGCGATAGGCGGCCCTGGAAGCTAAATTGGCTGGCCCCTCCCCCACACAACCGCTAGCTTCTGCTGAATCCATTGCCGAAATTGTCTCCGCTGTCGTGGAGAAGGTGATGTCCAAGGTTGTGGATGTGGCCCGTGAAGCCTCACTGGAGGCCGTTGAGGCTTGTTCTTGTTGGATTGTGTGAAAGTGATGAAGTTGATGAGCGTAGTTTTGTAAGTGCTGCTTGTGAAAAATTGAAAGTGCCTGTAGATGATGTTGTGGATGTGTTTAGAGATGGTCGGACCCGCTCTCCAGACCGTCCTCGCATCACCAAAATAAAATTTTCAAATCCGACAAGTCGGCGTAAGTTTATTGCCGGCTTCAAACAGGTGCTGGAAGGTCTGGATTATGGTAAGCTCACTTGGGTACGTCCAGATCTAATATATTGACAGCGTCAAAATGAACGTGCTTTGATTCTGAATTGTATAGCAGGCGGGATAAGGGAGAGCATGTTAAAATTTACCGTGGTCGTATTATTGCTGTGCCAGATCCAGATGCGAATCAAAACCAAAATCAAACTCCCCAAAATTTAAATTAATTGGTGGCCCTAACCAAAAAACAGATTTGAACTTCAGTCTAAAAGCACCTTCGTTTCGTTTGATAGGTGTATGTTTCAACAATCACTTACAAATAAGATTGATGAGCTGTCGTTTCTGTTAACATCTGATACATTGGCCTTAGTTGGTATAACAGAAACTTGGTTAACTCCCGAAATACTTACCTCTCTTATTTCAACTCCAAATTACGTAGTATATAGGCAAAAATCATAAAGAAATAATGAAAAACGCCTGCCTGCAGTCACTAAGGCCGTAGCCTCAGTCCGAACAGGAGAGAGCCAATGGGCGCTGTGAGCGCTCTTACCCAGAGAGAACTAATCTCTGGAGCTCCTGCCTGGTTGTCCCAGAAGGACAGCCAGCTCGGCTCTATCTGTGCTGCAACATAGCCAGAGAAGGTTTTATCAAAACCTCTCTGACTGTGCTATGCACAGAAAGAGGACTGCAGTGGCCAGCGGATCTCCGTAGAGATACAAACAGCATTTACGTCAAGAAAATGAAGTAAACGCTGGCCAGCAGGCGGATCCACGAAGGATACAAGGCATTAATCATAAAGAAATAATGAAAAACGCCTGCCTGCAGTCACTAAGGCCGTAGCCTCAGTCCGAACAGGAGAGAGCCAATGGGCGCTGTGAGCGCTCTTACCCAGAGGACTAATCTCTGGAGCTCCTGCCTGGTTGTCCCAGAAGGACAGCCAGCTCGGCTCTATCAGCTATCTCTATCAGCATGATAGAGCCGAGCTGGCTGTCCTTCTGGGACAACCAGGCGGAGCTCCAGAGAGATTAGTTCTCTCTGGGTAAGAGCGCGCTCACAGCGCCCATTGGCTCTCTCCTGTTCGGACTGAGGCTACGGCTTTACTGCACGAGGCAGGCGTTTTTCATTATTTCTTTATGATTAATGCCTTGTATCCTTCGTGGATCCGCCTGCTGGCCAGCGTTTACTTCATTTTCTTGACGTAGTATATAGGCAAGATAGAGAAGCACGCGGTCATGGTGGGTAGCCCCCCAAGCATGTTTTCAACCCCCCCCCCCAGAAATTTTTTTTGGGGGGGGGGACGTCCCCCCCCCCCCGGCATAGGTGTGGCTGGCGAAAAAAGTGGGGGTGGGGGTTCAGAAAAAAGTAGGTAGGGGGTTTGGCGAAAAAAAGGGGGGAGGGGGGTCTCGAAAAGTCGATTTGGGGGGGGAGGGCTAAGAAAAATTCTCTAGGGGGGGCGGCGAAAAATTTCGAAAAAGTCGGTTTTTCGTTAAAAAAGGAAAAATTTTCTCAATTTTACAGCTATTTTTCACTATTTTTAGCTTAATTAAGCGAATTCTAGCAATTTTTCGCTAATTTTTGAAATTTTTTGGAAAAATTTCGAATTTTTAGCTAAAAATTTTTAAAATTTAGGTAGGGGTTTGAAAATTTTTAGGGTGGAGGGGTCTGAATAAATCGATTTGGGGGGAGTGGTAGGAAAAAATTTTTAAGGGGGGGGGGGGTTGGCGACCCCTCCATTTGGGGGGGGAGGGGGTCCGCGCCCCCCCCCCCCCCCCCCCCCCCTAACACACCTTTGCCCCCCGCCCCGGGGGGGGGGCGGGTAGTCGCGCCGAAGGCGCGAAAATTGGCAAAAAATAGGGGATTTTTAGGGTAAATTTTGTAAAAATTTTCAAAAAGTCCAAATTTTTGGCCTAAAGTACTAAAGTAAAGTACTAAAGCGAGAAATATATACATGTTTTTAATAGTTTTATGGACTTTTTGACTGAATAGTAGCCTTCTTTTGAACTTAGAAACACCTGGACAATCAAGTTTTAGAGTTTAAAACCACTATCTAATGTTAAAATTACTTCATGATTTTTGACATAAAAATTGAAAAATTTTTTGGGGGGAGGGTTGGGGGGGGTTGGGGGGCTCTCCAGAGGGGCCCCCCCCCCCCACCCCCAAATCTCCGTTACACCTATGCTTACACCTATATATATATATATATGGGTGTACCACCAGGCACACAGGTTGCCCCTGAGAATTCATAGGTGTGTTAGGGGGGGGGGGGGGGGGGACCCCCCCCCCCCCACCAAAATGACAAATTTTGGCGCCCCCCCCCCCCAGATTTTCAGATTTTTGCTACCCCCCCCCAGATTTTTGGCCCAAAAGTGGTCAAAAATGGCATAAAATCGAAAATTTAGGGGGGTCCCCCTCCCCCCACCCTCCCTCGGAACCCCCCCCCCCAGATTTTTTGCCCAGCCACACCTATGCCTGAGATCCCCCCACACATAGGTGTAACGGGGATTTGGGTTGGGGTGGGGGGGGGCCCTCCCCCGGAATTTTGGGGGGCCCCCATTTTCGACCCCCCCCCCAAACCCCCCACGACCCCCCCAAACCTCCCCCAAAAAAATTTTTCTATTTTTATGTAAAAAATCGCATTTTCCGCCATTGCGAATGCCAAAAAACAGTCAACTATGAAGTAATTTTGACATTAGACAGGGGTTTTAAACTAAAAAACTTGATTGCCAACATGTTTCTAAGTCTAAAATAAGGTCAATATCGCAATAATAAACACTTTAAGCCAAAAATTTGGACTTTTTTGAAAAATTTTGCAGAATTTACCTTAAAAATACCCAATTTTTGCCCAATTTGTCACCCCCCCCCCCCCCCCCCCCGGGGGGGGGGGGGGCGAGACCCCAATTTTTGGCAAAATGGCTGGGGGGGGGGGGTTACCCCCCCCCCCCAATAGCACTATGCCCCCACAACTACTACCACTCCCCGCCCCCCCCCCACCCATCCGAGCTCTATCCCAAATCTCTATTTGGACTGTTGGCGTTGGGTTGAACTAATGAACTTAGGAATTTTCTTCTCCCCCCACCCCAAATCCGGAAATTCCAAGTATTCTCCTAAGCCTAACAGAACTTCTTTCAAAATTAAACTTAAATAAATATTCAAGCTACATCAACCAATAACCGGGATTTAAACATGCTCTAACCTTGTGTTCCATGTGCACAAATTTTAAAAAAATAATTTCAGGGAATCAAATTTTAAAAGTTTCGTGAGATCGAATCCAGCACTTCTTGAAAACTAAAATTTTATTCTGGCTTCGACCTGATTTCGGTGAGCAGACGCTATTCGTTACTCACACTCCGCTACCGGAAGAAAAGCTTGCGATTTGTAGCATATTGCAAATAACGCTTTTTAATTTGTCTTGTACACATGTACAGTACCGTAGCAGGAGTTTGTGCTCCATGGTGCACAATGACTCAAAATTTTCATTTCCTGGAAATTGTCCGAAAAGGCAAAAATACTAAGAATCCTTTTTTCACTGTCGCGTCTGAACTCAGCCAGGGGCCAGTTGCATAAAAGTGATTAGTTGATTACTGATTAGTGATTAGTTGATTAGTGTAGCAGTTTTTCAAGAAACACTTTTGTTGCAGTCCGCCGTTTTTGGAGTCTTTGGTACCAGATCGTAGCTGTTGAAGTGCTTAATCCAAAAATCATGAAGTATTTAATTTATCCTCACTGACTCATTCAGTCAAAAGAAAATCTTGCAACTCAATCTTAATTTCTTTTCTTTTTAAGCTGGCATCATTCCATTTTAAGTTGTAATTTAATTTAGACTTTTAATTTCATTAGCTCGCTCAAAGCGCTTCAATATGATGTGTAAATGATTGTCGTCTCCCATTCGTAACTTTCGTTATCGACGAAAAACTGCTACACTGATCAACTAATCACTAATCATTAATCAACTAATCACTTTTATGCAACAGGCCCCAGAATCAGTTTGGGAAATATATTAGCTGCAGAGCATTTGCCAGTTTGTCACTCATGCACAATTATATGAGCAAGTCTTGTGATATTGATTGACAATTGAGTCGTTCGAACAGCATCACAACTCACTAACGCCCAACACTACCATGTAGCGCGCACAGGTGGACAAGGGTGGCGAAAGGGAAGGGAGGGAATTCCCCCCCCCTCGGCGAAGTCGCCCACAAGGGGTCGCGAAATTGCTCCTACAAGGGGTAAGAAAATTGCCCAAAAAATAGGTTTTACGACTATTAAATAATTTCCAAAAATTTTCTGGCTTCGCCGGAACTTTTCACTTAAAATTACCATTTCTTGCTAAAAAACGTCCGAAAAACGTGTTTCAGCTAAACAATTGCTGTTTTTGCTAAAAAATGGCAAACATTGCTTAAAAATCGCTTTCAAAAGTACCCCTAAGAAACATCGCTCTCACAAGGGGTACCCAAATTTGCTTCCACAAGGGTCAGTGAAATTTGACCGCCCGTTCAGGTATGGTAGCGCCCTTTTTTCTTTCTTAGTCCGGAAAGACTGAGAACATGCACATTAAAGGGTTAAATCCGAAAGCTCAGAGGCGAACTATGCTACTCAATCTCAAGGATTAAACTGAACAGAGGCCCACAAGGGGTCGTGAAATTGCTCCCACAAGGGGTAAGAAAATTGGCCACAAGGGAAAGAAAATTGTCCAAAAAATAGGTTTCACGACTAAAATTTCCAAAAATTTTCTGGCTTCGCCGATATTTTTCACTCAAAATCACCATTCTTGCTAAAAACGTCCGAAAAACGTGTTTTTGCTAAAATCGCAAAAATTGCTTAAAAATCGCTTTCAAAAGTACCCCTATAAAAAATCGCTCTCGCAAGGGGTACCCAAATTTGCTTCCACAAGGGTCAGTGAAATTTGACCTCCCGTTCAGGTATGATAGCCCCCTTTTTTCTTTCTTAGTCCAGAATGACTGAGTACATGAACATTAAAGGGTTAAATCCGAAAGCTCAGGACCCTGTTGCATAAAAACTAACAGTGTTAGCTGTTAGCCTGTTAGACTGTTAGACTAATATTTAACAGTGTTAGAAATTTAGTTGCATAAAGCAACTGTTAGAAACAAGCTCATTCTAACAGTCTAATAATCAGTGTAGATGTGGCATTTAAGCGTAAATTTCGGGGCACTGATTATCAGACTGATAATCAGTGCATCTTTTGGTTAAGGCGTTAAGATAGTTTGCTTGTTATTGCCGTATTAGTATATACTATCCGTTTTCTGTGATTTCATTGGTTTTTTTGATACTTTAAGGCTAATATAAGTATTTTTAGAAATTTAATGTAGATCCGCCTTATTCTGAGTTCAAGCGTTTGATAGGTGCAGCAGAGCTGGCAAATGGGACGAATTCTCCGATCCCAATCCCATCCCATCCCATTAGATTTTCAAATTCACCGTCCCATCGCATCCCATTTGTCCGAACAGGCTTTTTCCAATCCCATATAATCCCACTTGCAGTATTTGACCTTACAATCGCTGTAGCATTGAAATTTTAATATTGGCATAAGGTCTTAAGGCGCTGGTATGGTATTCTTTTGTGAGAGGAATTTTGACACACAATAAACTTTCGCAATGTTGCGAGTTGTAAAAATTTTACACATGGTTTTGAAAGTTATAATCAGTAAATACAAAAAAAGCAAATTTACAAAAAACCTGCAAAAACCATAAATTCGATAATATTCATTCCAACATATAAATCGAAACAAACAACAGTTTTAAATTCGTTTTAAGTAAAATTATTTAATTAATTAGTAATCATTTACTTTTATCAAATTATTTGACAGCAGTCTATTAGAAGGCATACCACTGGTATCCCGTTCATTCGAAGGGTACCAGTGGTATGCTTACCACTGTTAAAGATGAAAGGGTTTTTTATTCCGCCATACCACTGGTATGCAAACCATGGTTAGAAAACCAGAGCTTTGTGAATTCGGTTAAGTAACCAATTGGTTTTCTAACCACCGTTTTTGAAGCCTTGAATCTGGTTTTATTTGTATTGGTGCCTGCAGTGTTGGCAGCAAAAATCGTGCATTAGCAAATGATCGATTGCGAACTGAGAGAATAGTGGCAAATACCAAAGATGTTTTCATCTTTTCGCCTAAGAATGCGGGACTGGTCCCAGAATGTTAAAAAGAGCACCATATTTGGAAAGTTTCATGAACCTTTATCATAAAAATTGGAGCCCGCAAGCTTATATTCACACAAGGCGATACCAGCACCTTAAAGAGCTCAATGTTCTGCCTTGCTGGTAGTCATAAAAAAGCCAATCATGAAATTGAACAGACAATTTTATGCCAAATTTACCAAAATGTTTCGCTATTTCGAAATTTCGAAACGCTTTTTGAAGGCATTGTAAGGCAAAGTGATCCCAAAAAATCCCACTGATCCCACATGGGATGAGTTTTCAATCCCATCCCATCCCATCCCAGATGCCAACACTGGGGGTGCAGTCATACATGTCAATCCAGTCATTGCCAGAATCAGATTCAGAAAATATTACTTAAGCAAGGACAGTCAGAATTAAAATTTTGAATAAGTCTAAAAAATTAGATTATATACTGCGTCCAATTCTTAAAATAAATTGAGTTAAATGCGTGAAAGTAAGATGAAAAATTCTTAATTTCCTATTTTTATTAAACATACAGACAGTTAACATTGCAAATAATTTTGCAAACATCATTTAAAAAAATCCAAGAACTCTCTACTGATAGAAAACCTAACGGTGGCCATACGACTGATAGACTGTTAGCTCTAAATTATCAGTCAAAAACGAACACTGTTGAAGTATATGCAACAAACACTGTTAGATTTACTGTTATAACACTGTTAATTATCAGTTAACAGTGAGTTAACAGTGTTAGACTTTATGCAACAGAAACCACTGTTAAACTGATAGACAGTTAGACTGTTAGACTGATAAAACGTTTATGCAACAAGGCCCAGGGGCGAACTCAAGAACTAAACTGATATAGATATAGATAACATAGAAATAGATAACGCCAGTTTACTAATATCGTAAAGTCAAACTTCACACTAAAGTCTGACCTAAAAACCTTGGAACCGAACTGTGAGCGCCTGTCCTGAGTTAACCTTTCAAGCTAATCTATATAAAGTATATATTTTTAGAAACCTCAGGAGGAGAATCCGGTAAAACCATCGTATCCGGTCTATATCCGGTTACCGGATGCCAAATCGATAAAAACGCTTCAGATTCTGAAAGAGAATGCTAATTAATTCATACTCTGGTATATTGGTCCTTGGCCCAAGACATTTCCGAAAATCTGGTCATATCCGGTAAATGTCCAGTAACCGGATGTCTAGGTCACAAAAACTGTACAGCAAGAGTGGTCGGTCGTACAGTTTCGCTGATTGAATTTTTGGATTCAGCGTGTCGAAATTAGTAGAAATTACGGAATCTTGTCCAATTTGGACCACAATTGCGTAATTTATGGTCGTATTCGGTTCGAAAAAACCGGAAAAATCAGTTTTTCCGGTCTGGTACTCGGAATCGCCGATAAAAAATGTTAGTTTTTGGCACAATGAATATTTGGGAGGCTACTCTCATTTTACCGGTGTCAAAGTAATAGAATATCCGGTCGATTTCCGGTTCTGAGATTTCGTAGGCTATTTTCCCAGTATCCGGTTGGTCCGCAAGGAAAATAATTTCATTAAAATGATATTTCGTCTATCCCTAACAAGCATCAACCTCAAATTACTTCATATCTGCCATAATGTTTGTATGATAGAGTTTTAAAAGTGGGCTGATTTTGCTTGTTTTGTCTATAATTGTTAAACCGGACATGAGATTTGATCCCATACGCTTAGCTTTGTCGCATGCAATGCAAGTTATTTTTGAACCATTTTTAAAACGCGATCATTTAAAAATTACAGCAGATATGAAGTAATTTGAGGTTGATGCTTGTTAGGGATAGACGAAATATCATTTTAATGAAATAATTTGACTTCCGGACCAACCGGATACTGAGATAATAGCCCATGAAATCTCAAATTTCAAAGCTCAGAACCGAAAATCGACCGGATATTCTATTACTTTGACACCGGTAAAATGAAAGTAGCCTCACAAATATTCATTGTGCGAAAAACGAACATTTTCTATCCGCGGTTCCGAGCACCAGACCGGAAAAACCGATTTTTCCGGTTTTTCTTTCGAACCAGATACGACCATAAATGACGCAAGTTTGGTCCAAATTAAACAAAATTCCGTATACAGACTAATTTCGACTCGTTGAATCCAAAAATGCAATCAGCAAACCGTACGACCTACCCATTTTGCTGTCCAATTTTTGTGATCTAGACATCCGGTTACCGAACATGGAGCGGATGCCACCAGATTTACGGAAATGTCTTGGGCCAAGGACCAATATACTAGAGTATTAATTAATTAGCAGTCTCTTTCCGAAACTGAAACGTTTTTATCGATTTGGCATCCGGTAACCGGATATAGACCGGATATGATGGCTTTACCGGATTCTCCTCCTCCTGAGGTTTCTAAAAATATATACTTTATATAGACTGACTTGAAAGGTTAACTCAGGACAGGCGCTCACAGTTCGGTTCCAAGATTTTTTGGTCAGACTTTAGTAAATTGTTGGAGCTGAAGTAAAGGCCTTCTGCCTAAGCAGAAGTTACACCCGCGACTTTAAGTATCTATACAACTGTAGAATTCTTGTCCAACAACTTTTAGAAAAATCTGAATCATTATTTTGTTTCCACATCCCACGCGGTAAGAAGGACAGTAAGAACAGCCAGTAGAAAATTAAAACACTGAAATTCAACTGTGACTGGATATTTGGCTATTTGGCGAGTGTTACGTATTAACCACTGCACTAACCAATCTGTATTATTCAGGCATATTAATGGAATCCGTAGTCTGAGAACTAGCTTGGGAATAAGTTTTATTTTTTTGAGCATCGAACGTCGAGGAGGAGTTGCCAACAGACAGTTGCTAATCCTAATCTGATCAGGTGCAATTTCAATTTAATATTGTATTGTATAAGTTTTGTGTAAGCGAACTTTCACTAATCGAAAATAGCTGCGGTGGATTCGAGAAACAAATAACGCCACGGCGTATTTTTAAATTTCAAAGCGTTTATTTACTTAAACTCATTGAAACTTCTGCAATAATAGGGTTAGTTTGGATTCCTCTAAAAGTCAAAGAGCTATCTTCATCACATTTTGTTGCTTCTATAAAATAAATATACTAGGCCGTGTGTTAAACCTAGGAGAAACATCAGAGACTAACAATCGCGTACATGCATTTTATACTACAAAACCGGTAAAGATATTCCCCTCCAGCTGAATATAAGTTGTACTGTATATTACCAACCAAGGTTGACAAATGCGAATTTGTGCTTGCGAATCAACGGCTGATTAATTAATCCACGAAATGACGTTTCGAGCTCCTTCCTATTACACAAATCATATGCAAATAAATTTAGCAATTAACCAGAGAAGAC
Source organism: Trissonchulus latispiculum (assembly GCA_030248195.1). Lineage (NCBI taxonomy): Eukaryota > Metazoa > Nematoda > Enoplea > Enoplida > Ironidae > Trissonchulus > Trissonchulus latispiculum. The sequence continues at coordinate 36,283 of JASAND010007378.1, read as the reverse complement.
ACTCTGAGATCTGCAAGGGCACCAGTACTTTAGAACCCAGATGAAACCAGGTCACTATTTACTGACCCGGTGACTCGATCGATCCTTGATTCGATGACCCGATATGATTTAGGTTAAAGGGTGGGGAAACTAAAAATTATATGAAGTTTGGCGAGTGTTTCCTGATCTCTTTTGACGTCTTACTCTCGATCTCTGATGCCTTGTTTGTCTGAAGCATCGTAGATTTTCAAAACATTTGAACATTTATAAAATATTTAAAATTGCATTAATCAAAAAACAGGAAAATAGTGCCTACGTTGGGTTAATCAATGCATTTGTGCATAAGTTGAGCTGTTTTATTCAGCCGTTAATGAAAGACACCGTTGTGAAAATTTTATCTAATCCCTGTTTTTAGGTCACAAGCCAAGCACTGGAGTTTTCAAATTCTGTGCATGGCTGGTTATTTAACACCAGACTAGTGTTGGGATTGGCCGAAAATTTCCATGGTTGGCTTGGCTTGGCTTGGCCGGAGTTTGAAGTTGGCCGGCCAATTGGCCGTTGGCCGATGGCCGGCCATTGGCCGTTGGCCGGCCAACGGCCAATGGCCAACGGCCAATTGGCTGGCCGTTGGCCGTTGGCTTAGGCCGGCCACTGGCCGTTGGCCCGCCAACGGCCAATGGCCAACGGCCAACTGGTTGGCCGTTGGCCGCTCGTTGGCCGTTGGCTGTTTCTTGACCGTAAGCTATTGGCCGTTCTTTAGCTATTGGTCAACGTTGGCGAGCTGGAATTTACTATTTTTATTCGTCTACCGTGCTTACAATTAGGCGTCAACTTAATTAAACTTTATTTTAATAGTACAATTTACAATTTACAATATTTGTAAAAGTTTTTCCAAACATTTAGCTCCAACCTGCGATAACTCTGTTTTAATTTTGCTGGAGGACCGCAATAAAGTGATGAGACGTTCACCGCCAGACAAATTTAAAAACTACGTTGTTAGCACACCTAAAATTTGCATGCAATTAGCAAATTTTATTGTAAAAAACGCTAATAACGATAAAAGCTGTCAACATCTAAGTGAAAATCTGTAGTACTGTATCTAATGTAACGTTTATACAGCAACATGTGTACGATATGCAGCAAAATTAAATTTTTCAACACTGTTACGCACAAGATCAGTAAATTTGAGCTTGGCCAGCACTCGGCCATTGGCCAGCCAACGACCAACGGCCAGCCAGTTGGCCGTTGGCCATTGGCCGTTGGCCGGCCAGCGGCCATTGGCCGGCCATCGGCCAACGACCAACGGCCAGCCAGTTGGCCGTTGGCCATTGGCCGTTGGCCGGCCAACGGCCAATGGCCGGCCAAGCCAACTGGCCGAGATTTTTTCGGCCAACGGCCAATGGCCTGGCCGGCCAATGCACAACACTACACCAGACACCATTCCTAAATGTTTGAAATTTATTGATCGCAGAAAGAATACAGGAGAATCGTTCTCGGCAGTACATCTGCCACCTTAAAGTAACTTTGGAAAATAACTGTAGCAAAGAAGCCGGAAATCAAGATTGCTTTGGACAATTAACACGGAATGTCAGGAAATAAACTAAAGCTGGTTGAACCAGTTTCGAACAGAAATTTTGCCAAAGTCAGCACATCAAACTGATTCCGATTTAGTGCTTAATTTTAGTACCCTAGCTGTTTTTCGTCGGAGTAGTAAATATTTCTCATTTAGTTATGGCTGAGGACTTTCGGCTCAGGAATTTAGACAATAAGGCAAATAAAACCAAACAAACATTTAAGCCCATTTTGACAGAAGTGTTAAATTCAGGCCTAATACCTAGACTAGACCTGAATTATAATGGCGGGCGATTGCAGGTAGTAGGAACCGTGGCCTAACGTACTGAGACGGCTTTGTGTTCCTTACATAACTAGCAGCTAAACGTTACCATGATAATGAAATACATAAGTGTAGTAATGTGATTTGATCACACTATTGGTACAATCTAAGCTAGAATGTATAATTACGATGGTGTGTGCTTGCAGTATATAATGAGATGTTTGAGCCTCAGTTAGTGTGCTGAGTTCCGGAGTAAAGACGTGTAGTTTACTGGTAGGCACGTCAGTCACAACATTGGCGACGAGGAACCTTGGAAATGAATCCAGCTTTTGGAATTGGGCCCCCTCCTTTCCTCTCTACTCCTGGCGAACCTACGGTTTCGTGGAAGGTCTGGAAGAAAACTCTGAAGAACTACCTCTGCGCCTCTGGAGCGATGGCAGCCAATTTTGGTGAACATCGTAGAGCGGCATTGTTTATCAGTCTGTTGGGTATAGAAGGCCAGAGGATCTTCTATACATTGCCGGGGTCAGACAACGAGGAGTTATCCTTAGCTGACGCGATCCAGCTGGCGGAAACTCATTTCTACCCTCTGACCAACACGGTAACAAAGCGGTATCAGTTTAAACAACGTGGTCAACTTTCTGGGGAATCAACGGACAACTGGGTGGCTGAACTCAGGTCACTTCTCAGCGATTGTGATTATGGCGATTTACAAGACCAGATTCTACGCGACCAAATCGTAGAGAAGACTGCTATTCCGAGAGTTCGGGAGAGACTGTTGATGGAGACAAATCTCACTCTGGAGAAAGCTCTGGCCGTAGCACGCCAGGTCGAATCAGCGCTATCCAGTTCAAGGGTGATTCAAGGAGCCACATCTGCTGTTGGCATGGTGAATCAGGTTCAGTCTAGCCGAAAGTCATGGGGTGTCCCCGTGGAGCAAGGTCCATCAAGAGAATGTACGTCCAGCGGAACCAGACCGGAATGCTGCCGCAGTTGCTCTGGTGGTCATGAAGCCTCAGCTAGATGTCCAGCTGCAAAAGCCAACTGCAGCAGATGCGGGGGAATTGGTCACTACAAGAGAGTCTGTCCGACGAAGCCAACTGCCATGATCAATACTATCACAGTTGGTCCCCAAGAAGAAAGCCATGAAGAAAACATTGTTATTATTTAAACTTTGTTTGGGTAATGTAGTCTATAAAGGGAAGGGGAAGTGTAGTAATGTGATTTGATCCCACTATTGGTACAATCCAAGCTAGAATGTATAATTACGATGGTGTGTGCTTGCAGTATATAATGAGATGTTTGAGCCTCAGTTAGTGTGCTGAATTCCGGAGTAAAGACGTGTAGTTTACTGGTAGGCACGTCAGTCACAACAATAAGCATCGGAAGTTAATCAACCACCGTAACGGACAAATGAATTTAATGACAAAGAAATACAAGGGACCCAATCGGTACAGACGGCAACACAACACTGCACTGATTGAGATTGATTTTGCAGATCATTTTAGCTACAGAAACTAATGAATCTACACTTAAGTACATTTTTGATTTAACGGTTGCACACTAATTTTAGTGATATTTCACAGCAGTTTACCTGCACGATAAATGTAGTTTTTATTTCTTCTAGTACTTCCAGTACTTTTGTTTTCGCGATTATCAACAGCTAATCAAATCTTCTGAATTAATTAGGTATCTATTTCTAATATAAATGTCTATATAAAACTTACATGAATGTATTTCTAAAGTGAATTTTTGTTAAGCTGAAAAATGCATAGGCGGGTTTGGGAATATTGTCAACTGACTTTACTGTTCACTGATCGTTGGATTTGTTGAATATGTCTGCATGGGGAGGAAAATTTCCATGAAAATCCTCGTCATAAGAAATTGGCTTAAGCCCAGTGCAAACCAGATGTGTACAGTTGCATGAAATGCGCATTATTCGCTGTAAAATATCATAAAAATATTGCAAACACATAGATGTGAACTAACTAACTAACTAACTAACTAACTAACTAACTAACTAGCTAACTAACTAACTAAGTTAATAAACAAAGGTATTTTGTTAAGTAACTCCAGTACCCTTAGGGAGGACTTTAGTCAACATTCAGTCAGCGATTTTAAATAATTGTAGCTTACAACCAGCGGTTAATCCAAAATTGATGTCTTCCTAAGGATCATTAGGTTCATCAATATCTCATCGTCAACATCTCGATATCTCATCTTCTCCAAAAGTATAACTAAATTCCTACATTTACAAATATTCTTCCGCATAGAATAAATAACAAACTGGGTCATTTTGGTTTCCATCGCAATAGTTAGCAGTTAAGAAAATCTTTTTAATTAATATTGGCAGTACGTAGCACTTTCTGTGTTGATTTTTCTCCACAGGAACGCAGATCGAAGCAGGTGAACAATCACCAGAGCCTACAGAAACTCTGTCAAAATAAGGATTCATGAAGTCTGGGCTTCTGTTTACCTGCTGATTACAGCTCCTATTTATCCGTATCGGTTAAGGAACTTGAAGAACTTGGAACTTTATACGTTTAAGGAACTTCCTTTAAGTTTTCCGTACAAATGAACACTGGGGCTAACTACACAAACAATACATCTTGTATGACAACAGCAGATATGTTGGAATACAAAATCTACTACGAAGATTACCTACGGCTGGAACTGACCTTTCGCAAGCTTAACCTCTCTATCTTCACCGTTTTTGGGTTGTTTGGTTTGCTGGGAAGTCTCTCGAACATTTTAGTGCTGACCGATTCTGATTTCAAATCTCGCAGTTATGTGTATCATAGGCTAATTTCCGTTATATGCCTTGCCACGAATTTCATGGGTATTATATACGGAATCGAACAGGTGTTAGCCATCACGGGTGTGTACAACACGCAGTTCTGGCTCACAATAATTATAACTTCGATGGCAGTTTCCAGCGGTTTTAGTGATGCTATTTGTATAACTGTGGCATTCGAAAGATGCATCGCACTATGGTTTCCTTTGTATTTTCCTAAAGTCAATAGGTCTCAATTTTTGATTCTTTCCACAATGCTGTCGGCTGGCTATGGTTTAACCTTTGGCTATGACTGGTTCATAGAAGCTCCATTTTACTCTGACTATTACAATGAAGCCATGACTATTCAGGCTGTTGCTTCCATGACCCAAGGTCTGCTGGGAATACTGACCAGTACATTTGTCATACTAGGGCTGATTAAAAAAGCTTGGAACCTTAAAGTAAGTACTGGTCCTAGCACTGCTGTGGATGCCAAAGCCAGGTGGAAAAAAGACAAGGATCTATGTGTTCTTCAACTCAGCCTTAGCGTTCCAATGATTATCAATGCTATCACGTATGCGATTACAAGGAATGCTTTCGCTTTCACGGCTGGGGAAGCAGCCTTAGTGTCCCTGTGCCTTGACGATGCATTAGTCAATCTAGACATGGCTAGAACCCATGAAGTTTGCTTCTTCTTTGTGGTGCTATCATTTGGTTTTGCTCAGTCTTCGAATTTTTATCTATATTGCTTGTTTTGTCGCAAATTTCGCAACAAATTTCACCTCATCCTACATCGATAGCGCATAACGGCAACTAATACACCATGTCCACAGAGTCTTGCATGAAAGCATTAAGTCACAATGTTTAATTTTTGCCGCAACCCGGCGAGCTGGTTACGATTTTATCTTTCGTTACGACCGGTTCAAGGAAGTACAAGTTACATCGAAACCAGGACGATTCAGGCTGCTGTTTCCATAATCTAAGTGCACAAATATACGTTGCCTATGTTGTGCTAAACAAACGAGACTTGACTAATTATGCAGGTTCTACAATCTGTCTGGCATATTCACCAACCTCGTGCCTCTCTAAGAAAATGCTAAGATATAATAAAATCAGAACACGATTACCTTAATATAAATCTCACAAAGTAGTTTCGTACATTTTCTGAACAAAGACAATCATCAATTTAAACAGATAGAATAAGACTGGAATAACTCACATCAAAACCGACAAAAGTTTACCGACAAAAGCTGCCTTGACAAGTATTGGAAAATTCCCTAGACAACCTAACCAACTCTGCTACGAGAATGCCCAACACTAACTACATATTCCAATTCTCAAGAATGATTCTATTTTTTCAAGCTAAACATTAGCTAACACTCCAGTCGGATGCGCAGCGGTGAGGAGTAGTGTCTGCAGTGAAATTATCACATTTTCCTTGGGTTTCGACCGAACAATTGTTCTCACAAATATCCGAGCTTTTCACCAGGGCTGCTATTTAGCCATACCAAGTCTGAACCACTTGAGGAAATGCCAAAACAGAAACCTACAAGCATCCATGAAACCACTAAAGCTGACTGAAATTGATATTGAAATTACGAAATTAGCTGCGGATGTTTATGGTTCGTTGTGTACATGCATTATGCTTCTTGATAATTATTTGTAAATTTGTGAAACTATTAAAGGCTCATATTGATTGCAGGTTCAGAAAAAAGTTCGAAGTGCTATTATAACTAAGCGAAGGTCACTAGGAGGCTTCTCTTTCGGTGGACCTAGCACAGGATCCCGATTCAATATGGTGGGAGATCAGTGCTGGCCAAAATGAAAAACGTGAGTAGATCCCTGGGTAGACGGCCTGCCTCCCAGAGTGTGTGGGCTTCCCCCAGCGGCTCCAAACCTTGTATCCCATGGAGGGTCACCATCGGAGGGATTGGAAGAAGGCGTAAGGCCATTCCCAAACCCGTTTCCGATAAAGGGCGGCTTCGGAGGTGGGAGATGAGACGGCTTCTCCCAACCTATCCCTGACGGAGCCAGCGTGGGGGTCCGAACTCTATGCCAGAAATGTTGACGGTGATGGATGGAAGGAAAGCCTGGGGCCAGGCTCAGACCAGCAGGCACTCCTCGGGGGAAATGTGGGATGCGATATCGTCGGCAGAGGGTAAAGGTTCCACCAGTGTCACGGGCCTAGCCAAGGACGACAAGGATGAGGGTGAGAACATGCAGACCGATTACGCGGATTTGGCTGTAGTCATGGAGGCCAAGAGTGGAGCCTAACATTGCAGGTTAACACTGCCAGTTCCCAGTAGACTCCAGCTGCTGCCACTGCAAGGTCAGCGGATGCAACTGTGGATCCTACCAAAGGCCCTCTGAGGACACAGCTGCGTGGATTCAGACAAATGGACCAAATGTCGAATCTGCATTCGGGCAAGGGAAATGTGGTAACCGGTTTGAGACCCCAAGCTGACCGAATAAAATCCCTCAGGGAGGATGTCCTCTCGCTGCGATGACAGTCCTTCGGCTTTTGGATGGTGGTAATCTACAGGTCTCAAACAAGATCGTCAATGTGAACCTACGACGAATTCCTGGAACTTACCATCTTGGGATATCTCATTTACTGAAGGTGGAGTTTGGGATGTGGGATAGTGCTTCGAGCAGCGGATTTCACGATTGGTTAGCAGAGTCGTAGCGGACAATCTCATAAAGAATCCGGGCCACGGTTCCTTGGCGAAAACAGACAATGGCTCTGTCACTTACGCTGAACTGTTTTGACCCCACCACTATGAATTTACGTGTTACTGTTGCCTTGTTAATTGTTACTGCTGAAATATGTAAATTAGTCTTATGCCTATGCAGATATGCTTTCTGTACAGTATTTTTAGAAATTACTAATTTTCATGCCATTGTTGGCTCTGGCGTGAAGTCTAGACATATTATGCTGACAGTTTTGTGAAAAAAGTCTGACGCATCCTCTCTAATTTGAAAGAGACAATCTCTGTAAAGAATATCCTTTTTAATTTAATTTTCTGCTGGTTTTGTTTCACGAACTTTTCCTTCCTTTAAAGAAGTCTGCACTCATCCATAGCCATGGCTTTTGTCCTTTGCAAATACAGCTGGCCGTTTGACAAATAAATCTTAGGGTCTCATGGAAAAGCGAGTGAGTTAAACGCGTTACTGAGTATTTGCATAAATGTACTCCGAGCTTGCAGAACGGCATTCAGGATTTGCAAAGCGGTGTTCAGTGTTCCCTGCGGTACTAACGTTTGTACACTGGCAGGTAGGACTTGTAAAGCGATACTCAGGGTTCGTAAGCGCAATACGACCACATTTTTGCATTGTGAAAATAACAAAACTTATAGTTAGCGGTTAATGTACTAATTAGACAATCAGAGTTATTGACTCACATCTTCGATACGCCACCAAATAACAGCGACAATATCGATAATGTAATCGAGTACTGCGAACTTAGGGTTTCCAAGAAATCACGTAATTTTCACAAAAGTTGAGGCTGGGGCAGATACTTTCTGAACTAATTGAAGAATATTTCTGCTCATTTGGTTAGCCATAGTTCATTAACATGCACCCGTGTAGCCCTTCCATACTCAATATTGCGAACTTTTGAAAACTAAGAATAACTATATGTCACCGTCATTTTTGGTAAACCCGTATCAATTCAGGCTTTTCGCGAAAAGACTGAAATAAGACGGCATTTCTCGAAAAGAAGTATTACTTCAGGCTTTTCGTGAAAAGCCGTGTTTATTTCAGGCATATTGTGAAGAGTTCAGGTAAGAACATTTCTGTCAGTGCTTCGCGCTTCTTGACATTTTCATGAACATCAAACTACATTAACATTATATGCATTGAATACATACATACATACAACATTGATTTTGAGATTATACATACATGCTATATACATATCATACATATAATACATATATGATATCAAACATATCATACATATAATACATATATGATATCATACATATCATACATATAATACATATATGATATCAAAGAACCATATGATGGGGCTATCTCTGCAATGTTTAGGCACCGTACTTTGCACATAGCGTTCAGGTCGCTGCAAAATTTTTTGCGTGTCGAGTGTTGAGCCGAGAACACCATCTTGCGAAGACTCCACTGCACATCACGCTGCGTGGAATTTTTTCGAACTTTAAACTATTTTGCACGAAACAATGGTAGAGTTTGCGCTCTCTAGGTTGTCATTTGCTGATATCAAATGGAAGGTTTGTAGATACTTTAACCTGTTTATTAGTGGAAGGACTTCTCTTAATAAGGAATATTCGGGACTAGTCTCTATCCAGTGTATTATAAAACAAGCACGCACTTTCATCAATTAATTGAAACCTTAAACTCGGATTTTTGTAAAGACAAGACGAAGGTCTGCTGTTCATGAACAATTTGAACACCTGTAAGGTTGAAGGGTTTCAACAGAGAGCTAAAAAGTTGCAATTAACTGGGGTTAAGGTGAGGATTCTTGTCAGGCATACAAATGACTCAAATCAAGTTGAAAATTGGTGAAACTTGCAAAACTAACTTATTTTAGCATTCAAAGCCCACTTGCGCTGAATCCTCTTTGTAAAATTCCACATATCCGATTTAGGCGATTCTGCCTATTGTTTCTGTAAACATAAGACTTGCCTGATTTACTGCTAGCTAAACGAGACTTGACTTTTCACTAATTCGGTAGTGTAATGCATAGACTCCAGTCGTGCCTACCTTAAGATACCCAAACTTATAAATATTTGGAACACGATTCGTTTATTTTACACAAAATTTCACACAAAATACTTTTTACATTAATCTGCAACTTTTTCAACTATGGCTGAGCCAACAAAATAGCTAACAAAACAGGTGTAGAAACACACGGAACTGTCTCAGCTGCCAACACACGATACAGTAAAGGTATATTAAACTACACCCATGCCTATTTTTGGGGTAAGTTTCTTTCCTTTTTTTGCGAAGCAAAGAAGGCCGAAGGAAGACGAGCTGTCTAAACTCCGAAAGGAGTTAGAAGCCATGTTTAGTGACACCGGCTTAGCTTCCAGGAGTTTGTATATTCATCAGAATTTGCCTTCGATAGGGGGGCTTAGTCAAATTTGTTTCCCCGATGTTCCATGGAAAGAAATCCGAATTGTGAAGGCATTAGTAGTGAACCTTTGTAATTCGTCACAAATCAATAGTCAGAGAAAGCTATAGATTTTGACAGCGCTTGCGAAGCAGCGGTCGTCGACCGCATACAGGTGGATGGTACCCTTAACAGTGATGAGCTAATCGACATGCGGCAGCAAGTCAGCTCCTGGATTGGTGGATTCTGCATTTGGTACCACCTTGTCAGGGTTGCAGTCAGCTTGCAACAAGGATGTAGTTAGAAACAGTCTACAGTAGTCTGTAGCTGAAGTAAAAGGAAGCCGCTTTTCTTTGGCTTTTTATATAAAACAAAGAAAATTTAACCCAAATTTTGACGAAGAACACCTGCGTATATGGAACAAAGGATAAGTTAAAGTTTTGAATTCTTAAATTAAATAGGGTCTTTGAAAGGTTTCGCAGAGTTGCTCCAAAAATTCACTTTGTCAATTTTATATTGTAAACTGTGATAGAATTCTTTACAGTGTAGTAAAAACAATTCAGTTTCAACAAGGTGGGAAACCATATTCTTTGGTTCAATCCCGTGACTTAGGTTAAGTATTCTTAAAACTTCTTTTATATGTGCTTAAAATTTTCCTGGAAGTTCGTTTCATTGCGCACCTCATTTGGGGTGTTTATTGAATTTAATGAAAGTTTCCCATCTCGCCATTTCTCGATTTCTTTGTTTCAGTTTTGGCTACTGCAATTGCACAATAGGAATCTGCACTTAGCAGGCAAGGGGAAAAACCAACATCTTCAGATGGGAAGTCCTCTCCACCGCAGCCAGAACTACACTAAGCTAAGCTAACAACAATTGTATGTTTTAATAAATGATTTCAATAGATATAAATAGAATATTTTATTTGGTTTTGTTTGACACTAGACCTGGGATGGTGAAAAAGGTCCGCCGGGGTTTTTTGTCGATTTAATAAAGAATTGTAATTAAGTAATAATATCTACATATTTATTATACTTTGCATAGAGTATGGTCCTTAACATAATTTACGCAACACATTTAGGCTGATCAGATTGGGAGAAGGTACCATCTGCATCATTCAGCCGTAAACATTTTGGATCCTACGGAATACAATTTGTGCCTTTCAAGCTGAAATCTTGCAACTCAAAGTACTTTGTTGTCGGCTCGCAACAGCCAACAGGAAATTGATTATTATCGGAATGGCACCTCGGTGCCAAAATATTTATTGGCATTAGTATTGGCATTGGCAAATAATTATATTTGTACTTAGATTTCAAGGATTTGGCCAGTCAAGGGAGGAAACCCCTTTGAATGGAGCTAACGGGTGTTCACGATTCGGTGAAAGTAGCGTGGCCACTTCTGCTCCGGCAGTAGCCTTGCCTTCTCCTCGGGTAATTGCGATATGCAATTATTCAGTGCCATACCGTGGACCCAGTACAAAATTACCCCTCATCGCGAAAGCAACTATGGTGTGGCACTAAAGGAAAACCCCTAATTTTCTGTTTCTTTATTTAAAGAATTCATCTCTCGTCCTTTCTTTTTCTATCCTTCAAAATTACGACGTGGCTGTACCCGACCGCTACCAACCGATAACCCTACAAGACTAAACTATTTATTGAAATCAAATCGTTTCAACCACTGCGGTAGCTAATTTTGGGTGCATACTACCCTTTGTTCAAGAAATTAGAGATAAAATATAACTGAATTTAAGGAATAATTCACACTTGATAGCTCTCTAACGTCTCCATTTTTATAATTATACCCAATCGAAAGATTTTGTCATGCTCTGCATTTTGTTTTTGGAATCATCTTACTATCTGTTTGCTGTCATGATATATAGCCAATTTTTATATTTGACGACGAAAAGAGGTCATTTTCGCAAAAGCCAAATTATCCATTAAATCATGAGCTTCGTGAGTATTAAGATTAAACCAAGGGTTTCAGTTGCAGGTCTCACAGGACCAATTGTCTAAGACATGGTGGTTTCTAATTACCATGCCCTAAGAGGCAGTGCTTGAAAAGCCTGTTGTTGCCAAAATGCGACCAATTTTTTCCAGCGATTGCGGAGCATTAATGTAATAACACAAGCAGGAGGAATGTTATTTAACACATTTTCTACACAAAATACCCCGGGACTCTTGAGTTGCTCCAACTAGTGCTTTTTACTAAAACCAACCTCTTAGTAAACTTGACAGCATTAGTCAAAATTCAGGTTGCGCATACATAATTTCCAACGACGTATATTGAGCTAGTTTCATGGTATCCATCAAAAAGAGGAAATATTAAGCTACATTTTGATTCCTAACTCCGAGTATTAAATGAGTAAAAATGGCGCAAAGCTGATCTCTGCAAAATGAGTCTTTTTTATTTATTCATACTGAATCGAGGTATATAGGTCTTACTAACTCACAAAAATTGCGGAAGCTATAGCGTTTCAAAAATCACAGTAGAAAAGGATACCACCACGTTAAATTAAGGCAACAAGGTGGGGACTGAAAAAGGCTTGCCTCGGACAGACAGTTTTTGTATTCAGTTTTTCAGTAGAACAGAACAAGATTATGCAATGAAAATAAATTTTAACTAAATAAGTAACCTGTATATGCATCCCTGCATATATGTCTTAAATGCAAGAAAAATTCTAAACACTTGCTTGTCTTTAATTCCAAAAGTTAGACAGGAAAACAGGAATCAAGCGTTTAATTTTTCAAAAAATGCAAATTTGATCTAGAGGCTTCTGCCCCCAGACTCCTGTTTCCTTTCTTGGTGTTGTGCTGTCACATGATTGTTTTGTTTTTCCTGCCTTCATTACATTATTTGCTTAATGTTTCTCAGCACGCACCATTTGGTTTTAATATATATTTTGTACAGTAATATTTAAAGACATAATGTAGCAAAGCTGTCGTACACTAGCAGTTTAGCAGTTTAGAATTCCAGTTGTCTGTCGGTTTCTCAACTCCTGGACGGCTTCGGCAGAATCCACATCTTTCAAAACTGTTAAAATTACTTGTAGTTACATCGACTTTCGAAAACTAATTGTAATTTGGTTAAAGTTTAACGTTAAAATGGGGATAAAATATAGCTTGATTCATAAAATCACCTGTTATTAAAGTAAAACCAAGAATTAGTAAAAGTTCGCAAATACACAGAAACAATGAAAGATGTGACTGGAACAGAGCCTTGCAAGTAACGTTGACAACACGTATCGCACAAAATTAGAAACGCCCTCCCCTCGCAGTGCTATATTTCACCATGCTTTATAATTTTTTCCAGACAGGCACGTTGGACAGATTTTTTTGGTATGCGCTACTAGAACTTCAAAGTCAACATTCCTTTTTTGGCATCACCATGACAAAGACTATTTTCTACAAACTGGCTACCGTTTTATGCGATAAATGTACAGATTTTATTATCCAGCTACTCGTGCCAGAAGACAAGAGCGGAAATAAAGTTTTTCAAACTTGCTTGCTTCTCAGGCATCTGAAGTTGGCGATTTTTATTCAATGTCCCTGTCAAACGACTCCAATAATTTGGGCGTAGGGCGGAGGGAGTGGAAAGTCATCCCCACCCATTACCAGTACGGGAGTGAGGGAACTGCGCGTTGACTGGGGTCGGTCGAGGTTCGCCATGCCCCTTCACAGTAGCCCCTGGACGTCTGAACAAAACTTCCCACATTCAGGGATGGGACGGGTGAAGTCTCCCGATCCCCACAAGTTGTCACCAGCTGGATCGCTCCTCTAAACAATAAATTTGTTAACTTACGTTAAGCGCTTACTTTAGATTTATTGACTTAAATTTAGAATTAATAGAAATGCCACTTTGTGCTTCGTGTCGCATAATCGATGCTCTCAGCTTCGTATGTCAACATTAAAGTAGTCATTTGCAAATTGAATAAAAAACAAATAGTGTATAAAGCTGGGAATGTGCATGGAAATTGCTTATATGTGTAACGGCACAGGTGGCACACGAAGCACAGATTCTAAATCTAGGACAATATGTCTAAAGTCAGTGCTTAGCACACGTTAAAAAATTTATTGCTCAGAACACAAAAGGGACCCCCCCTTAGGAAACAAAAGCCTGGGATCAATTATGGTTCGCTGGTTGATTTGGAATAGGCTTTGACAAACTTCGTGTGCATTATTCTCCGTGTCCTGTGAAAATAGTTACTTCAGCCGCCACACACCAACCTTAAAATATTTCACTGTTTAAATATTTCTGTGTGAGTTCTAGATCTCTTTGCTGCTCAGCGAGTGATCAAACTTTAGTAAGGGAATGGATCGATACTTCATTGCATCCATGTACCTGCTGCCAGGATCTATATTTTGCATACTAAACTTATGCGTCTGTCAAACTAACTAAGGTACACCATGTTGATCGAATATACAGAATTCATTATTTTTCTATACAGAACGCAATAAAACTGCGCAGAAAATTTTTTAAAATGTGTTAAATCTGTGCAGATTTGTTAATTTTAAAAAAGTTTCTGCACAGAAAAGGACATAAATCTGTGTAGAATTGTTTTCTTTAGAAAGGGCAATTGCACAAAATCTGTCTATAAATTGAGAAAATTATTAAAAATCTGTGCAGAATCTGCAGAGATTTATAACAAACAATAAAGGTGAAGATGTTAAAGTTTCATGTTTTTGTTTCGATTCGGCTGGTGCTCTGCTTTAAGAGAACGGTTACCAGCCAAAGCTAGGCTAGGTAATTTAATAATTTACATTAACTATTTGGTGTAGCAAGGAACTATTAGTTAACACCCAGAATTTTTTTTAAACGGATATTCTTTATTTTTTCGGGAAGTTAATTTTTCAATGTTATCTAGTTTCAGGCACATTGCGGAAGTATAGTGCACTGAGCACCTCAATAATATAACAAGCAGCATTTTTCAGATTTTTGTAAAATTTTGGTTAGATCAGGAACTTTTGTTGTTTCGGGGATTTTGTGGCAGTGCCCCCTAACGAGTGTTTCAAATTTATGCTTTTTATTTTAGATTTTGGACTCTTCTAGGGATAAAAAACGCAAAATTTGTCACAATCTTTATTAAAAATTTATGCGGTCACAAACAACATTTAGATAGAGTCCATATAGATTTTGAATAGCAGTGAAGCATTTCTGCACAGGTTTTGAGGAAAAACTATTAAATCTGTACAGAAATCTTTTTTCAATTTACAAATCTATACAAAATCCTGATTAAATCTATGCAGAAATTACTTTTCTGTAACTTTTCTGTGCAGATTTATGCGCAGATTACTTACTGAAAAAAGGCGTTTCTATATATTCGATCAACATGGTGTACCTTAGTTAGTTTGACAGACACATTACTTACTGGATTGGCGTTGTCAAGTAAAAAGGAATTTAGAAAGCCAGCGTTCTATCTGATGATTAGTCTCTGCGTTTCTGATGCTGTGGAACTTTTTACGTTAGGACCCTATGCTGGTGTGAAAGTTTTGGTAACAGAAAACACCACGGTATCCAGCCCAATGGATTACTATGTAGGCTTACTGTGTACAACTGAATGGTGGATTGGGTCGTTGCTATTTGTTTTCATAGCCTTTAATCGGTTCATTGTTATAACGCGATGGAAAAGTGCTGAGTTTTGGTTTAACGCTAAGGCAGTTTATGTCTATGTAATTGGTCCCCACCTCTTCTTTCTCACCTGGATGAGCATTTACTTCTTTTTTATTAGCTATAATATTTATATTTATGAGGACAGTATTCTAACTTTCGTATACCGGATAACCTTCTTTCAATCTGTGAATAACGTGATTGCTACTTCATGCGGTTTGATACAGGTCACGCTCAACGTACTGACCATCAGAGGAATTAGGATTCTGAAAAGGGCCCACTCCCAGGGTCGTTCAGTCGGCAGCATGTCATCGGATAAGCTGAAACAAGAGACGAAGTTGACTATTCAGTGCATACTTTCTAGCACAGTGTATTGTGCGGACACCTTCTGTTTCCAATGTCTTTTTGCTTTGGCGCCATATATTGAATTTGAAGTCAAACATTTCATAATTGTCCACATGATGTGGATGACCAATCATTGCATAAATCCAATTATCTATCTACTGTTCAACAAACCGTTGAGAGACCAAATGCGTGGGGTTGCAATGAATCTATTTCCGTGCGTAAAGTCACAGTCTACAGGTGTTATGCAACTTTCAGTTCAAAATAATACCGTAAAACCGATGACGGCAAGTGATGCAGCATTGCGCAACTGAAACAAAGGTGAACTGTGTTATTTATGGCGATTTATCATTACAATCTTGTCAAATTGTAGCGTGTTAAATAATACAGTCTAATAATATTTCAGTGCAACGGTAACTGACGTTTCAGTGTCCGGCAACATTTGTGCCAGTCAATTAGTTCGTATAATCTTGTATTCACAATGAAAACCGAGTGCACAGCTAACTTAGCAGCTCAACCAAGTAAACAAGGATAAGACTGCATTGTAATTTCTCTTATAGTCAGCTCTAATTTGTTAATAGCTGTATCAAGGGTGAGTCTGAGACGTGCCTCGCTCTTTGTAATCTGCTTCAGACAAATGCAATGCTACAATGCACAAATGCACAATGTTTTTATGCTTTAAAATCTAAAGGATACGACGAGTGAATATTTATAAGCGTGTACTGGGTGTAGCTCTTCAACCAAGTGCTTGTTGACCGAGGGGAAGGTCAAGACGGGAAAGCAGGCATTGTGTGTCATTAAATGTGGGTGCAGAGTACAGAGACACCAACCGGCAATCTTGTCAACTTCATCATGTCCACGTAAATAAGTACTTGATCAAAGTCAGCATAAACAACCACGTTAATAGGAGTGTTCACTAAGTAAGTATAGTTATTACGTTTACTTCAGGGCATCCTCTGGAAAGCTTAGTAAACTGACACATACTTCTGATCCCGAAGGGTTCCGGTTTCTATGCAGTTCACTGATACAACGAGGAAATATGCTGGACAGTCTATATGGCTGGAATCATAAAGGTTAGCCAGGAATGCACTATAATTGCCTTCACGCTGAGCGACATTATACCGCGCAATGCAATTGGTCAAGGAAGGTAGCGCATCACTAAAGACGCAACACGCTGCTGTCGTTCTGGGAGGCGGGGGATCCAATTTCGGAAAACTTCAAAGTTCTCTGGGGTTAGAGCTTCAAGGGCCAGACAGGCAAGAACTGGGAGGACCGGTGGACCGAAATTGCCGGGAGTGTCGGTGGGATGCAGGGAGGCAGGGACTGGGAAAACCGGAGGAGCGGAACTGCCGCGAGGTTCGTGTCGGGGTTATTGATCTTGTTGTTGTTATTGGTAGAGTCAAACTGGATGCTGGTAACACTGGACCCGGGAGGTGGGGCTTTGTTCTAACGGAGAACGTGCTTCCAGTTGATTCCAAAAGGATGATCAGAAAATAGTTGACTTATCTACCACTTTTTCTTCTTCCGGATAACTTCGTCTTCAGAAAAGTACAATACAATAACTAATTATTGATCCAGTGTATGATTATTCCTGAAATAACACGAAAAAGGTTTACTAGCATTCGTTTTGCGAATGTCACACCGGTGGTTGTTGAATCGGATGGAGACAGGTTTCTCCTTTCTCCAACAAATTGGGAGGAACGCCCATAGATTTCCACCAGGTATACAGTGCCTTTACTCGTGCAATCAAAATGGCCCTTCAGACGGTATTCTAAGCCAGTTACAGAGCTTTAGATGCTGGTGCCGGCTTTGATCGATAGACAGAGGGCACACCTTCGTCCACATTTGAAGGTTCCACTATGCTCGGAACTAATAGTCCTTTGGGCGGCTCCTGGCATTGGTAATTTGGCCTTTACAAGCATGTTCTTGAGCTTTGTGGGTGGACGCCAGAACAAGTTTAAAATGCAGTTTAGTTAGACCATTTAAAAAATGTTCATGGTTCCTTAAGACTGCTCTCACGCTTCTTATGTCTGGATGATATGGCTGTACCAAACAGCAGGGGCCAATTTCATAAAACTTAAAACTCGCAACTTGCATATGCAAGTTGCAACTTGCACATGCAAGTTACAAGTTAACTGTTTCATAAAACTGCAAGTGGTACTTGCGTACTTGCACTTAAACCGCAAGTTGTAAGTCCGCAAGTAGCAAGTTGCCGGCTAACACTTGCAGTCAGAGTTTGTTTCATAAAAGTTGTCGGTACTTGCACTTGCAACTTGCACTTGCAGTGCAAGTAGTTGAGTCTATTTTTACTGAACAATTTGTTGCAAGTGAACGTTTTATGCATTTTTTAGAGTTAGAGTTATTTTTAGAGTTTTAGATTTTTATTCGTTAATTTCGTGTATTAATTTCGCAACTAATCAAAACTCTTACGTAGTTTTTCTTTGGTTACTCTACTTTATGGACAACAGGCAAAAAGCAATTTTCTACCATCTGTTAGACGCACAAAAATTTGCTCAGAAGAAGTGCAAACTATGTCGGAAAGAGAGCTGGAATTTGTTAAACAAGAGTGCGAATTCAGTGTCTGTCTGTTAAAATAAGTCAAAAATTTGCTTAATTTACTATAATAGTTTTGTTTTTACCTTTACCATGCTAAATCTATAGAATTCATAACAACCTTGTATCCAACTTTACCTTAAATTCTAGTGGGTTATTATTAACAAAATTAGTTTCGCGGTCATCAAAACATGTGTTAACCGCCAACTCTGCATGCTCTATTTTCCAAAAATCCTGGTCCGCATGCCAGGTCAAGTTCAACTGCAAAACTGATTAGAACTGATAAGGAGGACAGGAAAAGAAAGAATGATGGAGATGAGGAAAGAAGAAGCCAAGAGAAACCGTAAACCGATAAATTTTAGTTTTATCTTCAGCAGAAGATGAAGCATTGAACCATTTGAAAATAAAAACTTCTGAAACTGAAACAATCCTTCCGTAATTCGATAAGATATTCTAGACAATCAAAATGTACAGCTTTTGAAAGGAAGATGTTAGAGCAATGGTTGAAAGTATGCGGATTATATAAAGTAGCATTAAAACTTCCGGAGAGATTAGTTGTACCGTTGTAAATCTGTCGGACTTCCGGGGGGGGGGGAGATGCATCGTGACAGTAGTATTAATTGAATAGGATTTGATTAAAAGTGAGGGCTACTTGAACCAAAGATCCGAACTTTCTTGAATCCTTTAAAAATGCGCTCAATAATGAGCTGATAGATAATTTCATTCAGGAATAAAAGAAGTTAGAGCAACTGCAAACTTCCAATTCTTGTCCAATACTGGAAAATAAAATTTTAATTTTCTTGCTTTTAGGAACGGTAGCATACCCAATCAAAACCGAATAAACTGTGATCTACTATACCTAGTTTTGTTCTCCAAGTTTGAAAAATAATTACTTTTCTCTCAACTCAATCTTTTTCTCAACTGACTTCTATAACAAATTTGGTAACTTGTTACAGAACTTTTTTAAAATTAGATTTCTAGCTCCTGTTACAACAGTTTATGGTAGAGAACTCGAGCCCGAAGCTTCTGAATATCTAAATCTTTTAACTGGATTTTCAGGACCGCTTTTGCGCCAGATTTCATGTGATCTATGCGGTTTATTAAAAATTGGGAGTCGATATTTCGAAAAATATCACATTTTGACCAAAATTTCGGCAATTCGAATGTGTGTAGGTTGGTAGAAACGGCTTAGTCTCAAAATTTAATCTGGGTTGAATCCAACGATCAAACGTTTTCGTGGCCACGCCATATAATGATTTTTTGAAAAATTCCCTATTCCAGCTGGTTTTTGGCAAGTTTACACTATTGAGGCCAATCAGTGCGACAATCACAACTTTCCACCCAAAACAGTGAAAATTGTTTAAAAATTCATTGCGGGGGCAACATGAGCCGTAGCCACAACAACTTTATATATATCGTTGGATTCAGCTCAGATTAAACTTTATGATTCTGCAATTTTCAATTCAATTCAATTGGAGAATTCAATTTGAAATCTTTTTCATGGAGACAGTCACGAGCATACATTAACATAGTGTCGAGTCCTGGGGGCATGTACTTTGAAATGAGATTTTCAGCTTTAACCTCAAGAATAGATTTGTTATAGTTTTCGAAAAATTAACGCTGATTTCATTAAAATATGCATTAGAATCTTCAGTTTTTAGGAAAAATTTAAACATTTTGCCCGATTTTTACGAAAACTTATATATTCTAGCTAAAGAATTCCGGCGAAGCCGAAAACATTTTAAAATTTAGAGTAAAACTAGATTTTTCCGTCTATCTTTGCTTATCCTTTGACCATTTTCTCGTTGCCCCTTGTCTCTTGTCCACGTTGGGGGTTTAGATCCCCTACGTTAACCTATGGTTGCGAGTAATGGCCAAAGTTGAAAAAACGGCAATGATCAAACGATTTTGAAAATCGAAAAAATTGAATAACTATCGCAATTCATGACGAACTTATATCTGATATTTGGGATACAATGTTTTGGGTCTCGGCTAATTTTCCGCTAAACTGCTAGTTCCTGGCATCTAATGATTTTTAAAAACCTAAAACGGCTTCTTTTGATGATTAATTTTTAATTCTTTAACCAAAGGAAAAATTCACGCCAGCAACATTAATTTGCTATACTAAGCAGTCACATAAATTTATTGAATACGTATACTTTTTTGAAATTTTTTACAATATGTGAAATGGTTTAGATGGTTTAGTTTTTTAGAAATAGGTGAAATGTTTGAGAATATTTTTCATAAGTATAGCTGGGGAAAAGTATTGAAACGACTGGTTCTCAAAGTCTAGAAACGGTCCATTCATTGAATTTACAGAATTGCACCACACAAAAGAAGTGCACTCTAAATTATATCGTTAATGTGCAAAGTGGCAGACAGAGCTGTTATCTTTTGCACAGTGAGACTGTTTTTGTGAGACATACTTTTTGGGTAACTTCTTCTTTAACACAAGTCGATGACGTAGCTGAAGGACAGTTGAGAGCAATTATATCATTTAAACCAAACACTCTTTTCTGTTTCGCGAACACAACAACATAAAGTGGAAATGACAAAACTCGGAAATGGTGAAAAATAGACAGAAATACCCCCTCGGTAAGTGGTAAAAAATTTGGTATAAAATGGTCACGAATTTAGCTCGTTTTCATGCATAATTAACTCCATATGTTCTCAAAAATTATCTTAAATATCAAAATTCGAAATGTGACACAGATTTTCAGGATCAAAGTCTCAAAATTTAAACCTTTCAGAGATGAGCCCTTCAAGAATATATTAAGAACGGTAGCGAATATATATTTAATTCATTTCTAGTAGTTTCATGACGAGTTTTTGGCTTTTGAGAACAATTATTTATAAATGCATCCAACCTTTCAAAATCTGGGGGGCTTTCTTGAAAAAATCAAGCACAGAAATAAATAACTGTCAAACCTTAAGCACATCGAAATAAGAAACTAATTAATTATAAGGGGAACTACTAAAATAGTGCAAGTATCAGGTTGTTACATAAAACTTGAACTTGTACTTGCACTTGCACTTGCGTTGCAAGTTCCGCAAGTAGACTTGCAAACTTGCCAAAAAATGTCAAGTTGGCTGAAAAATTTTATGAAACACTGGCAACTTGAACTTGCAGTTCAAGTGCAAGTGCAAGTTCAAGTGCAAGTTCAAGTTGCAAGTTTTTATGAAATTGGCCCCAGGAGTTTTCTTCAGTCTATGTCCCTGGATCGACTTTAACTGCACTCTATCTACGGACTTAGCCCTTTCGGTCCTTCGCTGAACTTTACCTCTGGAATATTCTGTTTTTACCAGATCTTCTTTGAGCTGCCTACACGTAAGCCGGGCGGTGTCAGGATTTGAGCAGATGCGGCAAATCCTTAATGCCTTGCAGTAAGTAATAGGCAGCTTATGCTGAATACGGTGGCAGGACTCGAATGGGACGTACTGTATTGTATCCGTAGATTTTGTGAATAGGTCAGTGACAATTTATCTATTCCAGAGTTACACTGAAACGTCTAAGAAACTTACTTTGGTGTCATCAATGTCGATCTCAAGATTTATAGTTATTCTTTTTAGGCCGGCCTTTTAATCCAATCTGCATTATATAATATGAAAAATCAAAATTAAACTATGAGGTTTATCTGTTTTGTCTTATCTTATGTTGTTTATGTTGTTTATTGTCTTATTTTATTTCCTTTTTCTCTCATTTGTCATATTTTGGCAATGTTTTAAAAACTTCAAGACTGCCCGATTTCATGTTGCAGTTAAAGCCCAATTATTTTTAAAGCAGTTTTTTTTCAAATAAATTTATAACTCAATAGGTTGTTAAATTAAATTCAATTAAATCAAATAAATTAAATCGATTTCAATAAAAATTAAAATTAAATAGCAAAAGGCAAAAATTCATAATTAGGTGGATTGCAAGACTAGCTTTCAACATGTTAAGTTACGTTACTTTTTATAGTTTTGAGTTTTTTGAAAGAGGTATATCGTTGGGGGCAGATAGTTACATGAAAATTTGGGGGAAATATTTACTTGATCCTTAGAGATTCAACTGGTTATGATACCATTTTGATAATCTGAGGGTAAATAGATACTGTATTGCAGAGAAAGAGCAATAAATTTAAGTAATCAAACACTGCACAAACTGAAACAATAATTTACGTAATATAGACCTGTGTCATCAAGGCTACTATAGCAATATAGCAATCTCACGAATCCTCTTTAAATCTAACAAAAGCTTTAGTGAGAGATCTTACTGTAAATTTCAGTGAGATTATAAACGCTAGCTCAGATTTTTAACGCTAGCTCAGTTTAACAACCTCACCACTCAGTTTATAATTTAAAATGAGTAATAATATATGTCTATCTATAATGAGTTTATAATTAAATTTTATAATTTATATGAGTTTATAATACCATTGAAACAGTTCCTGAGATTATGCAGAATCTTATTTTGCTTTACTTTACTTTAGAATCTCACGACGAAATACATTTTGTACACTGTTTAAATTCTACATGCTTTACCTATGCACAATTTCAAACCTTCAACTGCAATAATAAGTATTCAAACATAAACACCATCCCCCGTTTGGCCCCGTACATCGACAGGAGTGTGCTAAAGTGGGCTTGATTTATATAGGAGAGGAGGTCAGCCGATAGCGTGCAGAGGATGCAGCTGGCTTTTAACACTTGTCTTACTCTTAGGTATTATGTAATTTTGCTGATATCAAATGGAATCTTTGTAGATTCATTAAACTGTTTAGAGGAAGGAATCTCCTAATTAGGAATAATCGGGAACAGTCTGCATCCAGTGTATTATAAAACAAATATCGCAGTTTCAGCAATTAAGGGAAACTTTACACTTGGATTTTTGCAAGGACAAGAATGTGCATGAAAGTAAAGCAATGCATTTACGGTTTCAATGGATAGTTTAAAAAGCAAAAATTAACTTTGCACTATGGGGATGATTTTTTGTGCATATTCAGTCACACAGTCGACGCAAGTCAAATTGGTGAAAGTTTCCAAACTAAGTTGTTTATCATTCTAAGACCAACTGCGCAATCTCGCTTCAAATATTCGACATTTCCAATACGGGCGCTTTTTGCCTACAACTTAATAAGCTATCTAGGGGCTTCATTTTGCTAATTCTACCCATTTGAAAGCTCTTGTCGAGCACTGCATTAAAGTATATATCCAGGCTAAAAAGAGTTAACACAGACTGGAGATAAAATTGGCGCCACACATTCATTAAAACTTTATTAAATTATATTAGCCTTGATGAGCACTGCACATCCAACAAAACCATGATTAACTGTCTGTAGTAAACAAACAGGTTAACAATTGCTAACTTATATACATCTCGGAAGCTAATCCCATTTTAGCTTTTAACTTGCAATCAAAACAAAATTTATTTTGATGTTCACTCTTGGAATTTCTTGTACACGTACACCTTTTGATCTTTCAGTTAATTTCTATGATGTCTGCTAATCCTTCTCATTCAGTTATAAAAGGCAACGTTTGGACTTGATCTAGTTTTTACTGCTGGCGTTCGATGTCCTTTAAAGGCTTTTCTGATTTTATTTCTTATTTTATTTGGAGTTAAAAGATTTATATAGCAGGTGCCAGTGTTTCAAGGTCTATTTCTAATACGTTTCCACGTTTCCCAGTGAGTTCTCAAAAGTTCCAGAACACGTTTAAGGGGTGAACCAATATTCAAAAAGCAATTTCGGCAACATATGTCATAAATTTTCAATAATTTTGATTAGGTTGACACTTAGTCAGTTCAACCTTTCCGTTTATACCGGCTATAGAGTTTCCCTAGCTACAGATGTGGTGGTTCCATAACATCGTCAAGGGTTGGGGGGAACTTTCAACACGTCACCTATCTCCCCAATAAATTTTACTATGGGATTTGGTGGCCACCCGCTGGGAGCTAGTCTTCTCTCCCAAGTGTGCATTTCTGAGAGTCGTGTCTGATAAACCTTTTTATCAATTATTTTGAGAGTTCGATAGTTTAACTGTTTATTTCATCTGGGGGCTCATTCCATCTTACTTATTCACTGTACTGCCTTGTTGTTCTTTTCATAACTAAATGTCGTTGTGAACCAATACAACTTATCCCCTAATAGTAGCTGAACTTTATCTTCCTTAAATTGGAAGCTGTCTTGACATCTAAATTTAAGGTTTCCATATGTGAGCTGGTAGTATCACTTCAACAGGGTTTTACTGAATCTGTCATTGAATGATAGTCGAATTTTAAAAATTGAAGATTTAAAAAATTCAAAATTTTCAATGTTTTTAAAGATTTTTAGGTGTTAACTTGTAATGTATTCGTTGCTGCAGCAAATTTTAACCAATTGATCTCAAATTTGGCGAGGATGCTATTCTATACAGTTACGACCAGCCTGAAAAAGGTTTAGACTTTAAACCTGGTTTTTTAGTTTTACGGGTCGGTCAAAATAATTTATGAAACAGCCATTGGAGGCTTAGCAAGATTAATTGAAATTCTGAAATACAAGAATTAAGCAGGATTAGCACAGAAGATACTCCACAGATAAATACACTTTAATGCAAAACTTGGGGATTTGGCGGAATTGTTTATTTTCCAGGATAGATCGAGTTTTATCCATTCAGCTGTAGTCGTCGTAACATTGTAATCTTTTCTTACACATTGGTAAGGCCATGAAATAAATGTTGTCAATGTTGTCAATTTTTATGAAAATTGTAGAAGGCTGTAATTTGTTGAAATTCATTACATCGGCTTGAAAAATCGATATGTACTGCATTTGTATAGTTATCCCTTACTGCAGCTACAAGGTACTTACATGCAACATAGATATGGCTTTTAGTGCCGTAACGAATATTTCACATTACTATGGACCAGCAAACTTCCGCCAAGTATAAGGATGTGGATCATTTTATAACAATATTATTTGGAAACGGAATCAGCATGGAATCGATTCTCGTAAGCTAAGTCTGCGCGAGCTCTTTGTTTAGATTAAATTGTCTTTGTCTGACAGCTTGCTACGGTATTATTCCACAAAGTGGCTAAATATTGAATGATATCTTTAATAGGCTAGAATGTAAGCATCGTGAAAAGAATTGCTTTTTGAGCTGGCACATACTGAGGTAGGCCAAAGTAGGATAAATGTTTGACTCAAGGCTTGGGGGTGAAAAAGGTCCCCTGGGTCTTGTGTCAGCCTAAAGAAGATTTTAAATTAAAAATTAATGTAAATAGTTTTTTATATTTTGCATAAAGAAGGATAAGCACAATTTATGGAACAATTAACGCAGCACATTAGGCTGATCAGACTGGAAGAATGTACTAGTCTGCACTAATCGGCCACAAACATGACATTTTGGATCCTACGGATCCCTAATCCAACAAACTGTGACTTTAAAGTTATTTGCAACTCAAAGTGCTCATTGTCGGCTGACAACAGGAAATTGGTTATATGTAGTTGGAATGGTACCACGGTGCCTAAACATCCCCCTTAATTTTATTTGGACGTATCCGAGTTTTTCAAGGAGTTGGCCGTCCAGGGCAGAAACCCCTTGAATGGAGCTGACGGGTGGTCATGATGCGATCGAGGTACCTTGATTATTTCTGCTGCGGCAGAAGCATTGCCGCCGCCTCGGGTAATTGCATATGCAATTATTCAACGCCAAACCTTGGACCCTGAGCAAATTTGGTTTGGCGTTACCCCTCCTCGCGAAAGCAACGGGAGTGTGGCAGTACAGGGAAAAATCGGCTTAGAAAGGTAAGAAAGAGTTTGACATTTTCATGTAGCGGAGTCGATCTGCCATTAGAATTACAAAATCATTCCTGTAAAGTTCCATTTCTTTACCTGGCAATAGTGCTATCAGTGCGTGCAAATTAAAGAAACTTGTTCAGTGAACAGAAAAGATCTACACAACTACTATCATTATCTCGAAAACCGAGCCCCATGGTAGGGCTAACGATATATCATTGTTAGCGTGATTTTTCAAAGTTCTGGCTAATTGTAATATTAAATCCTGTGGTTGTTGTTGTTGTTTGATTGATTATTTTTTGTAATTGCACTCAAGTTGTTGCAAAAAGTCAGTAAGTATTTGCACAGATACACTCCGAGTTTACACAACAGCATTCAGGATTTTCAAAGCGGTGCT
The DNA here is from genome assembly GCA_030248195.1 of Trissonchulus latispiculum. Taxonomy (NCBI): domain Eukaryota; kingdom Metazoa; phylum Nematoda; class Enoplea; order Enoplida; family Ironidae; genus Trissonchulus; species Trissonchulus latispiculum. Next base: position 9,967 of record JASAND010007378.1, on the reverse strand, counting down.
CAGTGTTTGCTCCGCCGTGCTACAGTGGCATTCACCTAAGGAGTTGTAAAGCGATACTCAGGATTCGTAAAGCGGCAGGGAGGCCAGTTTGGTTTGCAAATATGGTTAAGGATTACAGACTTGTATTGTGTATGTGTAAACAACAAAATTTATAGTTAACGATTAATGCACCGATGCTGCCTTTGGATCGTGAGAAATTTTCTTAATTACTTTATCTATTGTGATTATTCTTGTTTTGAGATTGAAAATCAACATCTTCCGTCTAAGCAAAACCTAACGCAAAATCTAGAAATGTGTGACTGGAGTGTATCGGCATGTCTAAATTCGCATAGTAGCAAGAGTAATACTGCTGTGTTACTCGCTATAAACATTTTGTTTTCTTGAAATTATTTGAGAATATACACGTTTTGAAAAATATACTTCATTTTAAGATAAACAGCTACAGCCTATTTTTAGGGCGTCTGCTAAATTGCTAGCTTAAAATTTATTTGAAGTTTTGCTCTGTGCAGAGAGTTGTAAAGCCATATGTCGCGAAAACGCTCATCCAATTCAGCAGAACTACCATTTAATACTGGAACACGATTTTCAGAAACCTGCTGATTTTCATGTCATTGTTGGCTGTGACGTGAAGTCTAGACATATTTTGTTGAAATCAGCTCACAAGCCAAGTCGTGTGAAAAAATTGTCTGTCGCGTCCCCTCTTATTTAGAAGAGACAAAACAGTATCTCAGTAAAATAATGCTTTTTAGCTTAATTTCCTGCTGGTTTTCGTTTCATGAAATTTTCCATCTTTTAGGAACTTGCGCTTTGCTCCATCTGCCACAGCTTATTCCCATTTGACAATTACAGCTTAGGGTCTTTTAGCGAGTGAGCTAAGAGCGTTAATACCAACTGAACCCTTTTCGTACCAGCAAAAAATGAGTTAAGTTAGAAACCACATCCGTTGAGTAAAGGTAGATTGCTAGCGTAGCGTTAGAGCATTGATTTATGGCTTAGCTGCTAATGTACCTACGGTAGGTTTTTGCTTTAGTTTTTATGTAACCTATATTTTGTTGTATGCGGCCAATTCACAAAGCAAACTTTAAACTATATTGATTGAGTTTTTGGTCCACGATGCAAAAATCAAACGGGGTTGAAGTGATGCCTGTTTGATTTAAGCTTACTACTTAATCGCTTAATGTTGCTAACCTTGTCTCAGCGCCGATCTAAAAACGCGGAAACATAACCAGGGTCTCACAAGCGGACATAAAAGCAGAATCAATGTCTAAACGAAGGATGCAGAAGACCAAAGTATGTCATGTGCCATGAGTAAGCTTCACTTGGCTGACAGTTTTCTGGGCATTTTTGTTTACTAACATATAATCTCAACGGCTCTTTTATCGGCAACTATTTCCAAGTTATATACTCTTGTTATTCATTTAACTTTATATGAAATTTTACAGTTTATTAATAGTTTAATAGCAGCCAGGGCGCAATTCACAACAGTTAATCAAAGAATACAATATAATCAGTAAATATGTATAACATCTTGTAAACAAAGCCTACAACCGACTTCTGACGCTAAACCCTTTAGATATACCGATAAATCACATGTTTCATTAAGCCTTCTCTTAAACAAGGAGACACTTCAGAAGATAAACGATTCCAAATATGACATATACGAGCAGTTAAAAAATTCCGACGACATTCTAGTTTTTCACGGTCTTTAAATATTTTAAAATTGTATCCTCTATTTTGGGCATACATTGACAGTGTAGAAAATTCTCTGTAGGATTCATATCAATTAGCTCTTGGAGAAACTTGTAAACAAACTTAATATCCTTTTTAAGACGTCTTTCTTCCTGACTTTCAAGGTTTAACCTTTTTAAGCGTTCCCGATAACTAAAATTAGACATACCGCGTAATCATTTAGTGAATCGTCGTTGGACATTTTATATTAAGTTAGTGTCTTTTACATAGAGGGAAACTATATTTCAGAAGCTGAATACAATTTGGGTCGAACAAAAACCTTAAATAGTTAATGAAATAAATAATCAAAAATGAGCGATCAACAAAGCATTTGAATATTTAATTTACGGTTTTTGATGCACTAGCTACGACATTGGAAGTATTCCAATTTCAAATTAGTTTGCACGGTTACACCAAAATCTCGGATGCGGTCAACAGAAAAACGTAAAGCATCATTTCTGTAATAAGCTTAGTCAGCATTATTCTTACCAATGTGCAATACAGAGCATTTGAAAACAGCAACACCTAATTGCAGTTCATTAAACCATTGAGATACCCTCACGAGGTCAACCTGCAGTTGCCCGATATAGTTGTATTTTTAAAAATAATTAAATGTAAAATTTAATTTAGAATCGTCTGCATATATCTTCAAATTGGAATACGTCACATAAGCTATTTATGTAGACCACAAACAAGATCGACCCCAGAATATTGCCTTGGGGGACGCCGGAAGAAACATTTACAGACTTAGATTTAACACCATTACGGACAACATATTGGGAAAGACACGTTTAATGATTCTTCAGCCAATCTAACACATGGTTAGGCAAGTTCAAAGCAGCATGTAGTATGACAAACAGAGTCAAAAGCCTTAGCAATTTCTGCAACGTCAATATAGTCACCATTTTCAACTGCTTTGGTTCAAGCATTTAGGCACAGTAGATGTTACCCTACTGTTGAGTGTTTTTTGTAAAAATCCATGGTGAGTTTCAGAGATGTATTTGCCAAAAGCAAATAGGATTTTAGGGCTTCAGCGACTTTGTACTACACATTTTCACTGCAACCCACGAGTAAATTTGTAGGTCTATAATTTTGTAGAGGAACGATTTGCTTTTTTTAAACACAACAATAACTTTTGCAATTTTCCAATCCGAAGGTAATTTGCCTTGGTGAATTGAAACTCTAAAAATTTGAGATGGGGAAACTCATAAAGATATAGCCAGTTTTTTAATGCAAAATTGCGGGAATCAATCATTCCTGCGTTCTGCTTACTTTTAGTCTTATAAAGGCTGTTATAAACAGCATGTTCGGAATAGTCTGTTGTTTTGGTTGGACAAAAACATTAATATCCATCATCTTATGTGAAAACAAATTTAAATAAATCGTTAAATCGATTGGCTTTTTCAATACCACAAGTAGCTAAATTTCGTTGGATAACTTGCGAATATGGAATATCTACTTTACATGAAATATTAGAGAAAGCTAAAAATACTGTCGTTTTTGGAATCCACGATTTTTGATTCAATACTGTAGCAGTCTCTTCTTCGAAACATTTTGATTTGGTTCCAACATTTCTCCAGGTTCAGGCGATTTCCTTGTGTGTGGGAAGTTTTTATATTTTGATACAACTGTTTCTGTTTGGCAAAAGAGTTTCTTGTAGCTGAGGACCAAGGTTTGTTCTTAGCTCGGGCACGACAATTTTTGACACGAGGTACATACATATCAATGGCAATATCAAGGTAATAGTTATGAGCAAGCCAAAAGTCATCTGCACAAAAATCACTAGCACGCACTGGGAATACATCATTCGAAGAAATGATTAACAGAAATTAGTTAATTTCAAAGAAATTTGCTTTGCAAAAATTACTCGCTTCAATGTTACAAGGATGCTTGTTAACATTAAGTTATAAGAACCCGATATAACGTTATGATCAGAATTACAAAAAGTCATTTCAACAGAAACAACAGAGACTAAATCAGTGGCTGAAACTAAATCAACAATATTTCCGTGAGTATAAAGTACTCTCAGACACATGCTGATCAAAACCTAGCTTTATAATAGTATCGGCAAACATAAAACCAACATTTGATAACAGCAGAATATCATCATCCCATTTGATATGAGAGTACTTGCATCTAGCAAAACACAGGCACCGGATACAAATTTATGACTATGGTCACATAGAATATTGGTAAATTGATCAAAATTGTGGGATCAAAATTTTATTTCTCATAGAGAGCGCGAATTGTGACACAGAAACATCTATTGGATTAACTCACAAACTTCTAATTTTGGGCCATTGTGACCGTTAATGCATTTGAGACATGTTTCCGCTTCAGCCTTCCACTTCTGGTACACGAAGTGTGTATGTTGAGCGAAATGTTAACTTGATGTAAATTGCGCAAAATTCGCACAACTACGTACATTCAGTAGAACTGTCAATGACATGCAATGAAAGAAAAACATGGAAGACGTAGTTAGTTAGCATTTTTCAATGTTAGTATGCTAGTATGTTTAATACATTTTAATATCTTATAATTACAGTTTAACTAAAGGCTGGCTATCAATTTGAACTTTGGCTATAAAAGCGTGTCAAACCAAACAGGTGCAATGTGCCAATGGTAGAGTTTGGGCTCTCTAGGATGTCATTTGCTGATAACAAATGAAACCTTTGTAGTGTGGAATATTTCATATCCTTTCGTGAAAATCTTTATAAACGATGGAACAAATTCTGGACTTAGCTAATCGGGTAGTTTCTCACTATGGGGTTTGAATTCAAAAAGTGTGGGTATTAGTTGAGTTGTCAGTTAGGTGTTGGTTGGTCTACTGATTCGGGCGGGTAAACTCCTGTTTAGTGAGTTTTGCAGGCAGCTGTGACTTAGAATCTCGTTATTGAAGTTTGTGGTGCGCGTTTTGGTACGGTATTGGAATTTAGTATTTGTGAAAATTGAAAATGTATATTTGAAGTTTATTTAGTTGAAGTAAAGGTATCGTGTCTCTTAATCTTCTAGTTTCTACTATTTCGTGAGATAGGCGCGAGGAGAATTTCTATTAGGCATACACTACCGAGCGAAGAACCTGCACACGCTTTTATTAGTCGTTTATTCAGCAGTACACACAGCGACAACATTTCTACAGTAGATACGTTAATAAGAGGAAGGAATCTCACATTGAGAAATAATCGGGAAAAGTCTCCATCAAGTGTATTGTAAAACAAATATCGAACTTTCAACAATTAAGGAAAACTTTACTCTTGGATTTTTGTAAGGACAAGAACGTGTATGAAAGGAAAACGAATCGCTTTCAATAGAAAGTTAAGAATAGTTAAAATTAACTCTGGATTAGCGAGTCTGATTCTTTTTGGGCTCACTTTCGGGCGCGCAGACGACTCAACCTAAAACTGATGAAAGTTTCCACACGACCTTATTTTAGCTTTTGAAGACAACTTCCGCAATCTCGCTTCAAATATTCGACATTTCCGATTCGGGCGGTTTTTGCCTATAACTTGATAAGCTCTCTAGCGTCTCCATTTTAATAATTCTGCGCATTCGAAACGGCTTGTCGATCTCTGCATTAGAGTCTCTAGGTTAAAGAGAGTTAAACATAAACTGGAAATAAAATTAACGCCACACATTCATTGAATGTATATGTCACCGTAAAACTGTAGAATCAGGAATTCTACAGAATTCCTGAACATTTCAGTAAAACTGTAGAATTACGGCGAAACTTGACTTTTTCTACAGTTTTCCTGATATTTTCAGGGATTCTGTAGAATTCAGTATTTTGTTCAGGAAAACTGTGGAACTATGGTTAAGCTTGAATTATTCAACCGTTTTCCTGAAATTTTGAAGAATTCTGTAGAATACCGTTTTTATTTTCAATTTTCATTATTAAATTCAAATTTTCAATGCTCATACGTTTCCTGTTTTTTTAAATAAAGTCAGCCAACCTGTTACAATCATTATACGATCAATCAAACATTAAAATTTGAAATAACCAATTATAAAAATGTTTTTAAATTTTTCGAAATATATAACCAACTATAATTATGTTTTAAATTTTTCAACATCAGATCAAATGTTCGTACTTTTTTCTAACTTTTTACAAGCAATCAACCAATCATTATTTCAAATCTCAATGCAAACAAAACTGTTTTTTATATTTTTAGTTTGGTAACTTAAAACTTTATTATGATTGTAGAATTGATTGTAAAAACTTAGAAAAAAGTAGGAAAAGTACGAACTTTTCACCTAATGTTGAAAAATTTAAAACATTTAAATATATAATTGGTTATTTCAAACTTTAATGTTTGGTTGACCGTGAAATGATTGTATAAGTTGTCTGACTATAAAAAGTTAATTTAAAAAAACTGAAACTGTATGAGCATTGAAAATTTGACTAACTAACTAAGTTAAAATCAACTTTTTACAGTCAGCCAACAATGTACAGTCAATCAACCAAACTTTGTTTGAAATCAACAAACTAAAGTTTGAAATAACCAATTATATATTTATATAAATGTTTTAAATTTTTCAACATTAGGTGAAGGTTCCTACTTTTTTCCAACTTGTTACAACCGTAATAAAGTTTTAAGTTACCAAACTAAAATTAGTTAAAAAACAGTTTTGTTTGCATTGATTGAGATATGAAATAATGATTATGTCTCACTTTCCAACCTTTCTTGTCTCATTTTCCAACCCATTGTCTCACTTTCCAACCCGGGTGTCTCACTTTCCAACTCGCTTGTCTCACTTTCCAACCTGGGTGTCTCAATTTAGAACCGCATTGTTTCACATTCCAACCTTAATGTCGTATACTTTACAACCAATCTTTCTCCTGAGCACTTGATTGGACATTTTGTTACATACTTCTACAGTATAAACACGAAATTTGTAATAATAAAATAACAAACAAATAACAAGATCAAATAACAGTAACACACCAAGATCAAGTAGCAGTAACACACTTCTGCAACAAACAATTTCTGAGGTGGTGATTCCTTTTGGGACTAAATCAAGATGAAATTCGATGAAACTTTCCAAAAACATTTATTATTTTTAACGTTCTAATACCTCTCCTAATTCGGTTTTAAAACTTCGACATTTGCATTCAGGGCAGCTTTGCCAGTATGATTGCAGTTGAACAGCTAGCTATACAGTGTGAAGTACTGTGCGTGTACCTCTGTAATAAACTATGTCGGACTTCACTAGGTGATTGCAAGTAGGTGCTCAGTGTGTGACATCTAAGCCTAGCCAATCGAGAGAAGATGCGAGAGTACTGTAAATTAGCGAGAAGAATCAAAAGGTAGATATTTATACATACGCCCTATGCGACCGTCCCTAAATCTAGTAGACTTAAGTACCGCTAGACTTTACTAAACCAGACACTAAATACTCACTCTAACTTTGGAATAGTCATACAAGATTAATACAAAGATACAAAGGAGCACGATAAGTGAAAGTAAACACACGAGGGAGGGCGTTACCCACTCCCCGAAACCTAAACCTAGCCCAACAATCCTTTCCCCAAACCTTACCGCAGCTAGCTACTAGTGCCCTAATGGGTAATATCCCACAACAGCTATAGCTATATTCATTCGAAACATCTCGTTGTGCTGTAAATTTTTGCTTACTGAAACAACTTGCTTTTCTTAGCTTTTGTCTATCATGAGATTATGAGATATATAGCCAACTTTCTTATTTTAGCTTCCAGTTGTCATTGTTTCAGAAAACAAATAATGCATCACTACTTAAGCTAAGCAGGCCGTAAAATTAAGTTCCGCAGTTTAAAGCATACTACAACCTAAAATCAATAATCATGTGACCATGTGTACGGTAAAACTGTCGCCTCAAGATTGTTCTGCACAAAATTTGCTGATTTTATTAAAAGAAACTTTAAGGTTGTAAAGTGAGACATTAAGGTTGTAAAGTGAGACAGTTAGTTTGGAAAGTGAGACACGTAGGTTGGAAAGTGAGACACGTAGGTTGGAAAGTGAGACAGTTAGGTTGGAAAGTGAGACTCAGCCGAAATAATGATTGGTTGATTGCTTGTAAAAAGTTTGGAAAAGTACGAACATTTGATCTGATGTTGAAACATTTAAAACATTATTATAATTGGTTATTTCGAAAAATTTAAAAACATTTTTATAATTGGTTATTTCAAATTTTAATGTTTGCTTGATCGTACAATGATTGTACCAGGTTGGCTGAATTTATTAAAAAAACAGGAGCTGTATGCGCATTGAAAATTTGAATTTGATAGTGAAAATTGAAAAAAACACGGTATTCTACAGAATTCCTCAAACTTTCAGGAAAACTGTTGAATAATTCAAGTTTAACCATAGTTCCACAGTTTTCCTGAACAAAATACGGAATTCTACAGAACCCTGAAAATATCAGGAAAACTGTAGACTTAATCAAGTTTTAACCGTAATTCTACAGTTTTACTGAAATGTTCAGGAATTCTGTAGAATTCATGAAAATTTCAGTAATTCTGCAGAATTCCTGATTCTACAGTTTTACGGTGACATATACAAAATTATATCAGCCTTGAAGCGCACAACCAACGAAACGATAATTTACTGCCTGTAGTAATCGAATAGGCTAGCAGTTGTCGGTTTAAGCACATTTCTTAGTATGGTAGCTAGTCTCATTTAGGTCTTGATTTGCAATCAAACAATAAAGTATATTTTGCTATTCACTATTCCAATTTTGCTATAGTCGTACACTCGAATTTTGAGTTAGTTCCTATAACTTCTGCTATTCCATCTCATTAAGTTAGTGGGAACTTTTGGATCATAAATGTTGCATTTTCATTATTGTTTTGCCGCAAACGTTCGATGTCCGCTAAATGAAAGGCTTTTGTTGGTGGCGCTTATTTTATTTGGAGTAATAAGATGTTTCAACAAGTCACGCATCCCCCCAATAGATGTTGGGATTTGGTGGGTACCCTCCTGGGAGCTACTCTACTTTCCTCAGTAAGCATTTTTGACACGCAGCCTGATCAACCTTACTGTCCGTTATCTTTGGTTTTTTGGTCGAGTTAGGTAGTTTGATTGTTTGTGTGACGGTTCATCGCATATCATATTTATATTCGCAGTATTAACTTGTTATTCTTTTTATAACTAAATATCGTTGTGGTTCAATAGAATTTATGCATCAAAACTCGGAGTTATACTTTGTCTTTCCTAAGTTGGAAGCTGTCGTCGAAATCTAAACTCAAGATTTCCCCTTGTGAATTGGTCGTATAACCTTAATCGAGTTTTGCTGCTTGATGTTCTAGTTTATAAACTGAAGATTTCAAAAATTCAAAATTTTTAATATTTTAAAAGTTTTTAGATGTTAAACATGTAACGTATTTGTAGGTTCAGCAAATCTTTATCATGTGATCTCAGATTTGCCGTGGATGCTTCTGTACACATTTTCGATCGGTTTGCACAGATATTGTAGCAATAAAATAGAGATCTGCACCTTTTTTAACAGGAGAGTATAATGCAGAAAATACTAAAGAAACCCTAGTATTTGTTTGTGACCTGTACTCATAGGAAAGTTGGAGGGAGCTGCCAGAATGGAAGAGCCTCCTTCAAAATATTTCCAGCTAGGAGCTATTGCTGCAGGCAAACCTTGCATACTCTGTTTGCGTTTGTCGGCCTATCGCATAACTTTTAGATTAAAGTGAAAACTAGTGAAAGCTATGGGTTTCTTTAGAAGTGAACTCAACTATGTTGCACTCCATGCACTATCATGCACCTATGAAAAGATATTGAGTACTCAAACTAAGCAAGATTCCGGGGATGGGGCGCATCAAAATTATGCTTGCCATATTCAATGGAATATGTTGGAGGTAAAAGCCGGCCAGCTGCATTCAGCCAACCCAGCATGATATCGTGGAATCTGTTTAAGATTAATTCTATTTATCCTACCCGCTGGTTATCCTACCTGCTGGAAAAGAACAAGGTCATCACGAGATATCAAGCTGGCTTCCGATCTGCCCGGTCCACCCAGAATCAAGTTCTCAGGATCACACAATCGATCAGCGACGGCTTCAATCATAAAAAGCCGGCCCACCGAACTGTCATGGCTCTCATCGACTTCTCAAGAGCGTTCGATAGAGTCTGGCACTATGGTCTGCTGCGGGCGATGTCGCTTGCCGGGGTGCCCAGATGCATATCCCGGTGGGTTAAAGCTTTCCTGCAGGATCGGCTCTATTCCGTCGAATTTGAAGGGGCCTCCAGCCGGC
>JASAND010007376.1:0-35901 GCA_030248195.1 Trissonchulus latispiculum | reverse complement strand
GCGAATCGTTCATTAAGACCATATGGGAATTTTGTCCTAAGCTCTCTAATCCAGAAAGCTTCCCGTTCTAGTCTAATACGGTTGCGATCAGTTTCAGGGACGTCATCCCTAATTTTTTCTATAATTTTAACCATAGGTTTACCACAAATTTCGTTTGCAAAATGATCCTTAACCAGTTTGCAATCAGAATGACCATTGCCGTACACAGATCTTCTGTGTCCACCAAATCTAGTTTGTAATGGCCTTTTAGTTTCACCAACGTATTGTATACCACATCGATCACAAGTGATCAAATAGACAAGATTGGCAGTACAGCAGTTAAGTACGTTAGTGTTGCTATCGTTATAAATACTGTACTGTTTAACATTGTAGGCGCTGCCGAAGTTTGAACCCACATCAACTAATTCACAGGTGAGTCATCTCGTTTTCTGACATTTCTTGAACTCGACTGTGGGAATAGAAGAAACCAACCAACAGCCCCCAAGCTGTTAGAGGTGAAAGAAGGGAATTAGAGTATAAAATAGAAGTTACAGGTTTTCTAGTATCTCCCGAGCGTGGCCCCGGAGGATTATAACCCGATCAGGGGAGTTGCCAAGGAACTGGTAGAGAAGGATTATAATTTCGAATAACAGTGAAAATAAGAAATATAATAAGGAGTCAGGACACGAAAGGACAAATAAAGCTCGAAATAGAGGAAAACTTCGTGAAGCGCAAACAAAAAATTTCTACTGACTCCCATAATGATAATTTAAAAAAATTGATAAGACAACGCCGAATGAGTTCATGATAAACAATTTACTAGAGGTAGACGACAGACAGCCGGTAAAGACTAAACATTCAGTAAATTAGAAGTTTAAATTGTCACATGAAAGTGGGCGTTTAGATCTCCCCGATAATGCTGTTCCGGTCTGAGGGGAGAGCAGCTGGATCGAAATTTTGGGTCCGCTGTTCTTCTGTCTGGCGCTGAATAGGAGGCATGTACACACTGGTCAAGGTGTACTCAGCTCTCTTCAGGTATATTCTGACCTCCACTGCATCCGTCGACTGGTCAGCCGCAGCAGTCAGAGTTCTCCAGGTCCGCGAATAGGTGATAGTATCCTTGATTAGGACACCGACTCCACCGCCCTTGACTCCGCCTCTGCCTCGAGCCTGCCGCCTGTGCTGCCATTCTGCGTTATATCCTTTGAGTGATGGCGTCGCGTCTCCCTGCAAGTGGATTTCTTGTAACAACGCAATATCTATGTTCTGGTCCGCCAAGGTTTTCTCGATCCATTCCTTCTTCGCCCTCATACTCCCAGCGTTCCACTGCCAGATTTTCAGCTGCTTTCTGGCCAGCAGGCCCGGGGCTGGTCGAGGTCTGGCTGTGGAGGGATACGCGTCCCAGTTGTACCATCAGCTGCAGCGGCCTGTGGGGTAGTAGCAGCCAGCAGGTGAATGGGAGGGGTGGCAGGGGGCGGAGGGGGCGAGAGACAGTGCGCACACTTCCAGGTATATTGGTCGTAGCCACGGAATGAGGATAGGCCGGAACACGGCCTCAGATGCACCCAACCGCTACAGGCGGTGCATCGTACACAGTTGTTGGGGGCATTTCGGTTACAGATGGGACACGGCCAGATAGGGTCAGGGTTTCGTTCTACATCGCCGGCGCACAGCAGTAGGAGACCCCAGTATACCGGTATTTTTTATGTTAATTTCTATTCTTGATTAGCTGCCGTAATTCGCATAGTTATCGTACTATCATCAAATTATTCGTCTTTACAATCTACTACTTTTGAAAGTATCAAGTTTGGTCACGTCTATAAAAAGTTTGCTATAATGCAAGGCCTCACCCACCGGGTCTCATTGGTCTAGACCCCCATTTTGAGTGACAAAAGGAAACATTTTGCGCTATTTTTATGGCGTTTTTAAAAAATTTAATAATTGCCGTATTCTCGAGCTTAAGGTAACACCCACTTAAGGGGGGCGACTAAAATGGGGGTGCCCCGAGTTTGTCCGATTGGCCTACTTTTTGGCCAGGATAATGAGGCGTGGCGGATAACGGCGAGGCATGTAACTGTTGCACAAAAATAGAAAATTTTACCCCCCCCCCCCTTCAAAGTCCTCGGTGAAACCCCCCCCCCCTTCAAAGTCCTCGGTGAAACCCCCCCCTTCAAAGTCCTCGGTGAAACCCCCCCTGAAAATTTTTTGTACCTACGCTACTGATACCACGATTAGTCTTCCTCGACGAGACCTTCAAACTGACACCCTTAATTAAATTTTACGGCGTGTGTAGGTCAAGAAATGGCTTATAATTTGATTTCTGCAAACATGACAAGTTTTCAACGCCAAAATAAGAAAATCCGCTATATCTCACTATAGAGAAGAGCTAGAAAGGTGCTTCTAAAAGCGAAACTGTAGAGCTCAACAAGATCTTTTGAATGCATATAATCATAGCTATGCATCTAGTGTCCAAATATCAAAAATTGGCAAAAACGGCCCTGAACGGAGACGTCGAAGTTTTGAAACGGGATTGAACGGAGGGAGTTAGAATGTTAAAAGAACTTATTTTGGAAAGTTTCATCAAATTTCATCTTGATTTGAACCGTCAACCAATAATATGTGCCCAAAAGGAATCACCACCTTTGGAGAACATGTTCTCTTAGGAGGGGGGGGTCGCCGGGTACCAAATTTTATAGACACCGATTTAGCTCATTTCTGGCTATAATATACCCCCATATGTGTCTAAAAACAAGAATTTTTTAGAGTCTAGGGTCAATCCAGGTAAGAGATATTGCAGTTCAAATCCCTACAATTTAATATTTACGCCACCATGTCTCGCTCAGGGCTTCGAAGTCGTGTGCACATAGGATGACAAAAGACTACGGCATGGCCAATAGATCAAATTGAAGCCTCTGTCTGGGGTTATTTCCTGCTGTGCAAATGGCAATGATACGCCAAGCACCGAGCGAGAAACGGCGTTTGAACGATTTGCTCAAGCTCCTTCCGACTGTTATTTACTTCAAACTTTAACGCGCTCTAACTTTTTCATACTGCTCGCTCATACTGCTTTGTAGAGACTTGGTGTAAGAAGATAAAATGCTCAGAACATCGAGATTTCATTTTTTGATTATAGTCCTCCGACATCGCACTGAGTCATGCGTCCACAGTTACACACCAGCAATTGCAGTGGAATTTAACACACATCTTCCTTTCATATGTGCAAATTGGTACACCGAATTTGGTTGGGATAGATCGGCTTTCACCCGACTTATGGCCCATTATATTCAAAAATTTGAGAAAATGGCGTATTTTGAGGCAAAACGCCAACGCGGTGACCAAAAGTGTGATCTACTCCCAAGCAGCAGCAGGGATTGTGTGTATGCAAATTGAAGGTCTATTTGTGTACTGTGTTAATATCTACAGTACATGCCAAAGAAAAGGGCCCCGTCACTGCCAAATGTCCCTCTTTGGAGCGACTGTGATATGACTTTGACAAGACTTTCATATGAAACAGTTTGTTTGCATTAGTGATTAAGAGCAATTGAAATGGTCACATTCAAGTCACAGCTTTTGCATGCTGCCCATATTATTTTCATTGAAAAAAGTCAGTGACATATCTCTGTCCTGAAAGTGTTAATCACTAACGCAAACAAAGGGTTTCATATGAAAGTCTTGCCAAAGTCATATCACAGTCGCTCCAACGAGGGATATTCGGCAGTGACGGGGCCCATTTCTTTGGCGTGTACGGTATAAGCGAAATTTATGCAGTGAATGGTTAGTTCAGGGCATGACGAAACATTTCTTCGATGGTATTTTTGTAAGTCAGAATTTAGCAAAAACGACTTCATCCAACTTTGAAAGGAAATCTTAGAGCTAACGAAAAAACACCTCATATAGATATTACACTCTTAGAAATACTTTAGTAGTTACTACTGGAACAACTCCAGTAGCTCTGAAATACTAAAGACTTTAGTAGATTTGACTGGATGGTGGTGTAATAAGTACTGGAGGTAGTCCAGTAACAAGTACTGGAAATGTCTTAGTAAGAAATTACTGGTTTCTTCTCCGATTTTTCTCATTTTCACATATTTTGTAGTCCCTATGGGTCCCCAAACCGAAGACAGTTGCGTTTGTAGCAAAACTTTCCCTATCATTCATAATACTTCTCCAAAGGTGACCTCGACAGACGACATGTGTTAAGTGAAATCTGAACAATGTCCATGTTTGCCCGTATTTCACTTAAGAAAACATGTTCCTTTAAGCGCGAGAATACGGTAGAGCAATAATAATTAGCTTTTTGAAAGCAGTAAACATTCTATGTACAAATGAACAAAAATAAAAAATTCTCTGGATCAAAAATGATCCGCCGCATCCCCCCAGATCCTCATTGCATTTGACCTTGGACTCTTTCATTTTTAAGGTTTTGAAAGTGGGGGCTTCCCCCCGGGGAGGGTAAGTGGGAGGACTTCGAAAGGTGGGGGCGGGCAAGCCCAAGTTGTATATACTTAAATTTTTAACGAACAATTTGAATTTTTAAGGTAAAATCCCTGAAACTTGCTGTGTTTAAGATCAAAATTAACTTATCAGTGAACAATTTAGCTAAAAATTGAGGAAATATTCTGAATAAGAAATTTGACTTCGAAAATTTAGTTTTTCGACACTTTTGGGAGACTGCCAGAAATGTGAAAGGGCGAAACTGGATGGCATCGAAATATGCGCTTTCGAATCCACGCCCGCACACCCCCACTAAAAAGTGCCAGGGACCCCCCTCTTTTCAAAATCCTGGGTGCAGGCCTGGCTATGAGGAAACACATTTCAAGGGAACCAAATATTTCATGACACGGCCTGATAGAGTTAAAAGATTTTTGTTTGTCGTAATAGATTATTACGAATTATGTTCTGTTTTCGCTTTCTAGTGACTTGTATTTGGTTTCTTATTTAGAATGCAACTGAACCTGACGAAGGTGATGCGAAGTATATGGCGCCGGAATTGTTAAAAGAACAGTTTACGCAAGCAGCTGATGTGTTCAGGTATTTTGGAGGGGATTAAGCGCAGGATTAAAGGGTCTGTAGGGGACCTGTAGGGTCACTTCCCAGTGACCCGGTTGTGGTCACTTCTCACGAATATACCAAGTACTAAGTTCCTCTGCCAAAATAAGTGGAAATAACTTATAATCACTCAGAAACACGAAGAAATTGAGCTTTAGCCAACAGACCTCGTACTGGACACTGGCGGTGGTCACCAGTGACCACTAAGACTTCAGCGAGGTCAGTTTCCCTAATTGGAACCATAGACAACCAGTTTTGGTTCAAAATACGTCGCGCTCTATCCAAAACTGTTGAATACCGTTGTAACCTACTCTCTGGAATACGATCCGCCACTGATTGATTTTTTGTTAAAGGGCGATTTTTATTTGTTAAAACCTTAACAAATATATAAATAATCCCTGACTTTTGACTACTACTTACAGGTAGGGCGTACAGTAGCAAAACTGGGATGGTTTAAAGCTTGTACCGCGAGGCATCCACACGTCCTCAAAGTAAATGATTTCGTTCAGTTTTGTAGAAGTTGCAGTCCAAAAACGAAATTTTGATTTTTTTATTTGTTAAGCTTGCTATACGTTTATCTTTTTCAGCCTTGGTCTAACCTGTCTGGAGATAGCTACCGATTTGGATCCACCTCTTAGAGGAGAAAGTTGGCGTATTCTGAGAGAAGGGAATCTTATGGAAACTTTTTCTCATTTAAGAGACAGTTAGTTTTTATATTTCAGTAATGAAATTTGTTAATTTTAATTTACTGAGATTTAGTTGTGCTAAATTTTTTGTGCTCTGCTCATTACTATTTGCTGTTTGTTTGCAAGTGTTTCACAACTGAATTAATATGATGAATTAAGGATGTTAGTTTTATAAATTAATTTATTTGTTTTTCAGAGGAAATGTTTGCTCAACGATTTTTCTGTAAGTTTTAGAAAACTTATTAACTACCAAAAGTGAGTGCACTTCCAGAGACAGCCAGTTTCGGCTCTACATTCGGATGAAACGTAGTGTTTATGTACTTGTAAATATGCTGTTTGTATCTCTGCAGAATTCCGGGCATGAGAGTTAGAGATGTGATAAGATCATCTTTGGTTGTGATTTCTGGGACCGATGTTATCAGTTCAAGCCCGATGCAATCAATGTTGGGTTAAAACTGGGTTTTTGAAACCCAGGCTTCATAACTGGGTTTTGGGTTAAATTGGGGTTAGATTTTGACCCTATGGTATAAAGAAACGTGGACATGGGGTAAAATGGGTTTAAAATGGCTAAATCTCATCTCAAACCTACTTGATGAGGATGGTCGAGCTGAAAACTCGGGTTCTATGTATTTGATGTAATTTTTGGGTTTTGCTTCTAAGACCCTCGTCTCCAAATGCCAAAAATATGGACAAAGCAACACAGCTATTTATATGGGGTTAATTCTAGGTTAACTGTGTTTGCTAGCTGCTGTGTATATTTTTTACTTTTACCACCTCTTAAATGTAGTAAAATGTTATTTTACGTTTCAAGTAAATATTTTTGCTTTCTGGTTCTGTATTGTATTTGTAGCATTTGTCCTATCATTAGCAGTCATAGTTTTCTTTCATTGTTCTAGCAATGTCCAGCGGCCTTCGTGATTTGATTTGTGCCATGATGAACCCAGATCCCTGTAAACGACCTACAATACGACAGCTTCTAAAAGATGCCTTTATCGTGAAACGGGCTAAAGGACGTTCGTTCTACCGACAGATGCAGCTTTGGGTAATAAAGCTAAATACATTTTGTGTGTGAATTCTAGTGGTATGGTAAGATTGCGCATTGATTCCATCTTTATGAAGCTATAAACGCAATAATGTGTTCAAAGCCATCGCAGGAACCAGGTGGGGTAGCTCAAAAGATCTACGCTTGATCTACCTTACCTACATCGCTTCTGCAATGGAATACTGTTGCTCTGCCTGGATGGGCACTACAGCAGAATCCAACCTCGCCAAGTTGCAGACGATCCACAACGAAGCAGCAAGAGCCATCTCTGGCAGCTTGGCAGGATCCCCAGCTGATCTTGTGCAAAATGAAGCCAACCTTCTCCCGCTGGAATCTCGTGTTAGGATTGCAAGTTGCCTAGCCTTCGAGAACTCAAGACATCTACCTTGCAGCCATCCAGTAAAGACATCAGCTGAACGTTCTGTCCGACAGCGGCTGGGTCTTCCCTCTTCATCTTCTCTCCGCGCACCAATGGTCTTCCCATTATATCAGACGGCCTCATCAGAAGCCGCACTCCCTCAGAAAATTCTCCACCCTGACACGGTCAGCGGCAAGCATCCCAGTCTCGGCCCCAATGCCCAAGGTTTTCAGACGGATTTGGTTAAGGGCAGGGCATTTCTCCAATAGGTGTTGTGAGGTTTCTTCTTCTTCGCACCGCGCATGGAAGCCAAGCTCCGCCGCAGTATTCCAGAGCTGATCTAATGAAGCCCAGATATAGAGTCCGGAGGGTTTCTCGTTGACATCCCGAAGTGGTGCCACTGAGGACTCGCAGAGTGTTGATCTTTTTTCAGCCTTGTCATAAGACTGCGGACGTGGGCGGTGAAGCTTAGTGTTCTGTCAAAGGTGATCCCAAGGAATACTGGCGTTGGATTGAATGGCATGTCCTGGTCACCAAGACTGAGTCTTGGTATAATAGGGTTGGTTTTTTCGAAAAAAAAGATTGCCGGAAAAAACCTTTTTCCGATCACCCTAAAATTCTCCAAATGTGCTAAAAGTTCCGTTATTTCATTTTCTGCATGCATAGAAGCAGTTTTCAGGATAGTTCATAGCCCCACCGGGTAGTGCACTTATTACACAAGCGCTTACAAAGGTTCCAGTATTGATTACACAAATTTTCAGCAGACGATACTGTAGAGTAAACTACATTTGACTTCTGTATACCTTGACGCTTCTGCTTAGACCTAGTCTGTGGTTTCCTTAGGTAACACACCTCGTAAAGTAAACAATACCAGACGTATTAACAGTTTTTGGCTGAGCATTCCACTATTTGACATGGAATTGTCAACTCTACCCGAGTTACGCAACCAACCATATACACATTCCCTGGCAAAAAACTTAAATTCCAGAATATGACCTGCGGAAAACGTTGTAAATAGTGCGAAATCGCCGGAAAAACTCAGAAAACATAATATTTCACTATAAAAATTGTTAAAATAACACTAGGAATATTTTTCCTTTTTTCCAGTCCGCGCCCATCCCTATTGCTAATGCTATATATCTGGCATCACTAGGATCCTTTGAGAAGAAGGCGACCTCTCATTTGGATACATTGATATCCATCTTTCACTTTACTGCCCAGTTGTGAAGGTTGTCTACAGCACTTTGTAAGCGGCTAGATCAGCTGAGCTGTCATGTCCAAAGAGCGAGATCATCAGCGAATAGGGAGACTCTAACTCCCCGCGGTAGATCAGCCGTTATGTCGTTTATGAATAGGAGGAAGAGCAGTGGTGAGAGCACGCCCCCCTGCGGAACTCCAGCAGTCAGCCTTCTAGATCTGCCAGTGATTCCATTGATCATGACGGAGGCTCTTCTGTCCGATAGGAATTCCCTAATCCAACGGAGGACGCACCCAGAACATGAAGTTGTTTCATTTTCCATAGGAGTGCAGTGCAGGGATCCAGACTCGGCTGAAATCGAGAAGACTTAGTGCGTCCGCTTGCCAGGCTTGGCTTGGAAATCATCTGCAACAGTTTGGGCAATTCGAAGCACCTGGTCTTCAGTGGATCTATGGCGACGGAAGCCGGCTTGCCGAGGTGATAACCTTCCGGGCGTTTCGAGCCAAATTTCTAGCTTGTTCTTGATAAGCCGTTCCAGAAGTTTGGCGATGCAGCTAGTTAGACTGATGGGGCGGTGGGAGGATATCTGGTCCGCAGGCTTGCCCTTCTTCAGAATTGGTACGATGACTGCCTTGCGCCAGACAGCTGAAAGGGATCCGCTTGACCACGACTTGTTGAAGGTGGTCAATAAAGGCTTATTAGTTAGTTTAGGCCCTCCGGAGGCAGATTGGTCAGCATTTCGTTGGTAATCGGGTCAGGACCAGCAGCTTCCGTGGCTTCAGCG
This sequence comes from Trissonchulus latispiculum, assembly GCA_030248195.1. Classification (NCBI taxonomy): domain Eukaryota; kingdom Metazoa; phylum Nematoda; class Enoplea; order Enoplida; family Ironidae; genus Trissonchulus; species Trissonchulus latispiculum. The sequence continues at coordinate 26,805 of JASAND010007376.1, read as the reverse complement.
CCCTCAGGCCTTCTGACTGCTCGGACAGACTAATAGGGGCACATATCCCGGGAGAGGTATGATACAGACAGGGGCGTATCCAGGATTTTGAAAAGGAGGGGGTCCAACCCGAAAAGGGGAGGGTCCAGACCTAATTTTTCCTCAAAAATGGCCAAATTTGAGCCAACAATAGCCGGAAATTTAAAAAATCTTCCGAAAAGGGGTGGGTCCGGACCCCCTGGACCACCCCCCTGGATACGCCCCTGGATACAGACGGCAGCTTTCTTTCACTTCATCTCCATAGAGCTTGGCCTGTTTCTCTAGGTTGAGTTTGCTGACCTGTCTGTAGACCTTCATGAATGCATTTGCTCTGTTCTTGTTACCTGTGACAAGCTTTTCTCCGTCCCTGATACCTGCGCCAGGTAGAGCTCTGGTCCGGTTACCATTTATAGCCCCCAGGACTTGCCAAACGCGGCTGGGTAGTGAAGTGGGAAAGCATCTGTCTAGCAGTCACCAGCTGCTGAACCTACCTACTGATTCTCTGCATCTAACTGGTCCACAACCACCCTGGGAATACCCTGGTGGTCTTTTCATCAGCGACGACCTGAGCATCTTTATTCGACGCAGTGACCCTGCTGAAGCCAAATTAAGCCACGCTCTATGGATACTGACTTCTGACCCCCAATTACCACCCCCCCCCCCTTGATATTGAAGTCTACAGTCTACAGTCTATGGTTCAGCCAAAGATGGATGCGAGAACGGTGGTGCTGGCGTGCACATCATACATCACCGTAACAGAACTACCAGAAATGTCAGCGAACCTGCTGGCAGGTTCACCTCAAGCTATCGGGCGGAACTTACAGCACTTATTCGTGCCCTCCAGTGGATCCGGGATGTCAGCTCCAATGACGACAAGTCTATCGGGATTCTCCTGGACTCTAAATCTGTGGTGCAGAAGCTCATCTCTGGCCCCGGCAGAGCGCGCTGTTCTGTGGGGATAGAAGTTTGGTCTCTACTTAAATCTGCTCACAGAAAAATAGATATGTGTCCATCCATTGGATTCCAGGACATGTGTCCATCCATTGGATTCCAGGACATGTGTCCATCCATTGGATTCCAGGACATTCTGACATCCCAGGTAATGACGGTGCGGACTCGCTGGCTAGCCTTTCTAAGTTCTAAGCCGTTCTAAGCCAAGATGAAGGTCCCAGTGATCTGTCGTCGGCCAGAGCCCTGGTCCACTCCGAAAGCGCGAATATCAATACTGGCGATCAAACCTCCGTTGCCATCGACTTGGCTATCCCGTCCTCCCCCTTCCTTCCACCAGGGAACAGTTGCTAAACAGGGCTGAGGGAATGTCCTCTCCCAGCTACGGGTCGGTGTGTTCTGCCCTGTCCTCAACTGGTACCTGCACCGAATTGGTGCCCCCGAAACCCTTTTCTGCCAATATTGCCCGGGAAAAACAGACGACTTGAACAGGGGCGTATCCAGGATTTTGAAAAGGAGGGGTTTTTTACTAAAATTTGCACCTTTTATAATGGAGTATTGATAAAATTTAACCCAAAAGGAAGGGGTTTCCACCCCCAAATCCCCCCTGGATACGTCCATGGACCTGAACCATGTCCTAAATGACTGCCCACAGGCGGATGCGGCCCGCAAACGACACGTAGATTCCAACCCTTCGCACCTGGTCCTATGGAGTCCCGGGGATGTAATTGCCTTTCTCCGAGAATGCGGGCGCCTATCAGATGTCCGGATCAATTGACATTTGCAATGATCGGAAGCACAACTACAAGTGTTTAAAAGTTTAAAGTCATGATGGTATGAGGGAAGCACCTTCTGATTATGAGCTATGAAAGCACTTTTCGAGGATCAATGGAATTCGCTTCCGTGGGAAATCCGATGGACACGGACCCCATCAAAATGGAGATCCCACAGGTGCTCCTTGGAATCCGTCTGGTCGACGGCTCGAAATGATTCTACCTCTTCCGGCAGTATGGCATCCGTCTTGTCGAATCAACACCTTCGTCAATCCCCTGTCCTTAACGTGTGCTGAACATGTGGATACGGATGTGTCCTCATATTGCCGATCGGTCGACGAGCCCGGCATGTACAGTACGCACAAGGCATTTTGCTCATTACAAAGACTCTAATTTAATTTTGAGACGTAGGGCGCAAAAAATTTTTATAGGGGGAGCAGATCGTTAGGGACTTTGCTTATTTACGTTGACCATCAGCTCGTTTTATCTAGTGCAGCGCATATTTTATCGGTGTCTACTTCTACGTTTTATGTACTTTATGTATATAGCTGAAAAGTTTAGTTTGTTAGCTGGCTTGTTTAATTTTATGGCACTAAGCCTAAATGTGCAGTCAATTTAAAAATTCTGCGAAAAATATCTATTTTTGGCATAGAATTTTAGTATGTAGCCTGAAAGTTTTGACCTTTTGACCAAAAGCAATAAAATCTGGGGGATGGAGGCAGGGTTGACGGTGGAGTCTAGCAAAAAATCATCTGTGTTTCAGGTTCTGTTATTTGCTGTCTAATTTACTCCAAGTTGGGCCTTCTTTTTTATTTATAAATAGCTGTATTTTGTTTTTCAGAAACGTTCCTTTGACACCTTTTTATCTGTTATCTGGCTATATCTCAGTCTTGTCATCATCATTCCGTATCAGTTTTTGGAAAGCTTACTACAACAAGCTGTCTGCGGTCACAGAAATCTTGCACTTGAAAATTGCTCCAAGAAGGGACTTTCTTCCAAGTTGTCCCAGAAGAATGGTTCTGGTCGCTTTCCACCCCTCTTCCGAACTAAACGAGCTTCTTTCGCTGCCCGGGGCCAGTTTACTGAAGGCCGGCTACCTCCACCCAGTGCCTTCTGTAATTGGCCTTTTTCCAGGCGGTCTCCATTGCCAACCTCCCACTCTTTTAATCTTACCCGATCCCCCGCCTCAACCAGTCGACAGTATTTTGATCAAAGTTTTTCTGATGGTATGACTGATATTGTACTCTTGCTGATAGATCTATAGGTCGGTTTATTAATGTAGTGCATCTACCCTATGCTGAAGTCTTTCTCTGGCGTTTCTGTGACGGTAGCGATAGTTCAAATGGGTAGAGCTTTGCCGTAGGCGCTGAACGCTCACTTCTTGATTTTTGAATTTTGAATATTTCGGTTTATATACTATATACTTTTGTCTACTGGTTTGTTTAGATGAAATGGAACTTAGTTCAATTCATCAGAGCTTTAATGGTGTCGACGAGATCAATGATGAGTCTAGGCTTCTCAACAATTCTCTGTCTGCCATGGATCCAGTCCTCCAAGATTCGGATTCTGTTTATCGTGATGACTTTGGTGATTACGAAACGGAACCTCTCTCGTTTTTGCCCAGGTAATAAAGCTAGCTATTGGCTAATCGCTTAGTGTAACCGTGAGGCGGCAACTAGCCCTTCTGTTTACTTCGCCAAAACTAGTTATATTAAGACAAGAGTGACAGAAGTTAAGACTGTTGTGATTATTGTTAATAATGTACTTAGCTGGCTAAGAGAAATACTTCAATTTTGAGTTGCTTAATTTTAATGTATCGATAAATTTGATCTTCTTACAGTATAGTTCAGAGCAAAGTTTTTTCGAATTTCGCGAAGCTATATAGCGCCATTTCGCTGACTTTAGTGAAGTTAGCGAAAAGTTAGCGAAGTTCCCGTTCCGAAGAAATTCCGCTTTGCCGCAGTGGAGCGGCTTGTGCCGAAGGCGATCCCCTTGCCCGAAGCCAACATTTCACTTACCCGAGGTTTTCACCCGTGATAGTGGACTCTTCCGAGCCCACCGAGTATAGGGGAACCCCCCTGATCGACCTCAGAAATCAACAACAACAACAAAGTTAGCGAAAAAATTGAACAAACTTCACGAAACTTTAGCTAGCTAATTTGGGGAGGTTTCCCCCCATCCACCAAAAATTGGCAGAAATTTTTAAAAACTAGCGTGGAGTCAAGATTTGCTGCCTTCGCGAATTTTGCATAATTTTCTGTAATTTCCGAAGATTTTAGCAAAGTAAGCATAGTTTTCGATCTCGGTAATACGGCAAATCTTGAGTTTAAATTAGCTGTCAAAGATTTTCTGTTGAGTTTTGGTATGGAGAAAAAACTAGGATAACTTATATAGACTTAGCGAACTTATCTAAATTAAGCGAAATGTTGCTTAGCTTCGCGAACTTCGAAAAATTCATTTTTAAGGTTATTTTAAGCTATTCTGTAACATCAGATGGTGACAGGACAATTTAAAATTTCAAAATTTTCAAAATATCGGTTTGTCTGCGTTTTGTCCGTAATATGCGAGCTAAAACATTTTAACAAGAATATTTGTCAAGATTTTTCGCCCATACAGAAGAAATAGAAAAAGTGGAAGCGTCCTTGCACATCACACTTGTTTCCCTATTCATGCCTTTCCGATTAAAGTTAGTTGTAAAGTCGGTCCGGCTAGGCCTTTCTGTATTTGAACTTCCATTTTTCTAGACATATGGCCAATATGAGACGTCCGTGGAAGTCAACGCCTGTACAGAAGTATCCAGATAAAAGAATTTGTGATGTCGACTACTCTTTTCATAATAGGTATGTAATTAAACTCTTGTTGTTTCAGTGTTTTCAAATCACGTAAAGTGAATGCTTTAATAGTTCATTTGCTCTTTTAGTCTGTCGATGTTTTAATATTTGAGTAGAGCAGACTATGGTTTTGATTCAATCTATATGTGGTTTGTTTATCTGGGGTTGCAAAAAAGGGAGAAAGAGTGGGTCGCGGCCCTAGCTTTGGCGGGAAAAAACGCACGACAGGAAGCACCCACTTTTCTAAATTAAAATTGTTTGGGTTATTCCCGTTTGACTATATACGTGGGTATATACTAACTAGACTAATAACATGATAGATTGAATTTAAATAAACGGATTTTTTGCAGGACACACTTCCAAACCACACTAAACTGGCTTATTTTTAGCCCAAAATTTATGGGGGGCCTCGAAGTTCCCCCCATGGCTCACCCAAATGAATTTTTACTTTCTTGTACAAAAATTGTCAAAATCGCTAAAAAATGACTAATTTCAGATGTTTTTAAGCTAAAATAGCAAAAGTTACGTTAAAAATCCGGCGACGCCGGAATATTTTTGGAAAATTTAGGGTAATAATGGTAAATTTTGGCAACTTTTGGGTCATGGCGTGGGTGCTTTTTATGGGAGGACCTCGAATGGGCCGAGCAAGGTTTTTTTAGGCCATAGCTAAGGCCATGGCCTAAATTTAGGAGACGATGGCCTAAAGAATTTTGGGTGTTGAGGCCATGTGGCCTAAATTTTTCGACAAAAACCCAGTCAAATTTTATTTCTTTGTAAAAGAGGTTTAATTTTAAAAGTCATTTTAAAAAATTTGTTCAGTTCTTCAGTATAAAAAGAATTAAAGATCCGAAGACCGACTTTATTGCAAAAACACCACCGCTATTGACTCCGCCCCCCCAGACCCCCCGCTGGAAAAATTTTACCGCCCCCCGTCACGAAATCCTGGATCCGCCAGTGTCTCAAATTTATGTTGAGGCAATCTGATACCACTTCCTGAACACCTAGTGTTATTATGATTCTTAATTCGCGCTACAGTACCAGGTCGGCATGAAAGCTGTGCATGTAAATTCAAGTTGATTATCTATTTAGAATTAAAAGCAGTATAGTAGGCATGGGCACGGTTAGTCGGGTACCGGGTCTAGGCTGGTATTGTGGAGAAGTTAACTGAACTGAATCACGCAGATTCAGATTTTCTTCAGGAATCTTCGCGAAGGACGCCTGATTTGTGAAAATTATATACGTCTTTTCACGTTGTAGAAAAAACATGTCATCGTAAACCAATCGTAACCAAATTAAATTTTCCTATGTATGTACACGCATTCAGAAATGTTTTCTTGAAAACAGTTAACCGAACCTTTCTGCCGCAATGTAAGCATTAAGGGTCACCTTATATAGTGAATATCTGGACAACTGTCTTTTAGGTTACTGTAGAGCAGTTTGTCTTCAAATAAATATACTGGTGAGTTGAAAAGGTACGTATCTTAGTTTCCTGTAACAGTAAGCTTGCTGAGACCATTAGCTATTGCAGGATATTGGAGATTCTTGCGGCTAAGGTTTTAGTGGGGCTCACTGCCAAAGTTTGCGATGCCAGCATTGGCTTCGGATAGTTTGGCGTGGCTGTCGCCGGAGCTCCGTTACCGCCGGCAGGTCCACTTCCGCCGAGGGGAGGTGTCTGCTGTTGCTGCAAGAGTTCACGCATTGGTCGAATTAGTACAATGGCGCGCAGGAGATTGTGTACCAGCGGATCGGCAAACAGATGAAAGCTGGCTTCCAGAATTAGACGGGACTGCCAGATAACACAAGCCCAGACGCCAGCTCGCTGTAGACTGGTGTTGATCAGGAAGTCGCGATAAATTTGATCGTCCACATCAAGCTGGCAGGATTTAACATAGCGCAGTCTTGTTTCGGCATTCCGTCGCCGCAGGTCAAAGGGTCGGTTGACATCGGACAGCAGTAGTATGGTGGCACTGCACGTGTAGACACAGACGTGTAGACCCAGCATTCGGACGATAGGACTGATACGCCGAGCCTGACCTTGCAGTTTCTTTTTCACCGTGGTACATAGAATACTGACATAGGGAATAAGGGTGCACAGAATAAACAGAGTCAGCAAAGTGTCGGGCAGTATGGTTTGACGCAGCCAGGTCAGAGGACAGGCACGTCTTTCCGCGTCACTTCGTCTCGGTCTGATGGTTAGCAGATAAGTGACGAGACCGTACAGACTTGCACTGCTGCCAATGATAGTCCAGTTGAAAGCTATTGCCTTCAACAGGGTCGCCCTGGTCACTTGTGTGGCATAAAAGATTGGCTTTTGCACAGCGATGTATTGAAATATGGATAGTGTTGCGTAGGATATTCCTGGACTTTTGTATGCCAGGAAATAGCATAGTGACATCAATACCTCTGTGCGACTGGAATGCATTCCAGCGTAGGTGTCTTGCCAGCGACTGAACGCCAAAAAACAGCTGGAAAATATGGCGCTCAGCAGATCGCTGACAGCCACATTCAACGTCAAATAATAGCGAGCATGCGTTCCTATACATCCGGATTTTACCAGAAACATGATAATGCTGATACATGCGGCATTCAGGGCAATCCCCGTCAAGGCAATGGTTGTAGAACAGAATCGAGCTGTTGACTCTTCGTTCAGTTGAGCTTCTAGAATGGCCTTAAATTGGATCTTTGGATCCAAACCTCCGCAGGGCGTGCCACTCAGCGATTGAGTGATTCCTGCAAGGCCACTGGTGGTGGTAGATGAGTTCCACAGATAGGTTGAGCCAAACTCTGACGCCGATCTAACCGTAGAAGTTGGAGTCCAAGCATCCTCACTAGTGGTGCTGCTACTGTTTTGATTTCGATTTGATTCTTCTTGCATAACCTCGTAAGCAGCATAGGCATCAAAAATTGACTGGATGTAGCGTTTGAAAATAGGCATAGCTAAGTAATTGTATCAATCTTTCCTGAGCAGAGACCAACCTGAAACACAAGTTTGGCCGAGTTAGAAAACTATTAAAGTTTAGAATGCGTGGGCAATATTATTGTAGGGAAACTACATGCAACATTATATTGCATTCTAAAATCAAATGTTTTGTAAAGAACAAGAACGGTCTTTTGGAGACCATTGTGTCAGAAATGACAGACAATGTAAAGTCTGTGAGCAGCATCGAACATATGCTGCTTTTTCACTACGAACAATAAATGCTTCGATATTCTGAAATTGCTAGCGCCCTTATGGCAAGCAGCTAGTTTTCTTAGTTTACTACAATGTCTATGTATTCGCATATTCGCATATACTTCACACAGATTGATCCCACAGGTGCCTTGTCTTAACAGGAAATTCCAAAACTCCAAAAAGGTTCTGATAAATTTTTGAATTTGTAAAGATTGCTAATGGACAGCTTTTGTACTCTGTGTTCAAACCACTGGAGGATCCAGGATTTGGTGATGGGGGTGGCGGTAAATTTGTTCACCTGCGGGTCTGGGGGGCAGGAAGTTGAAGAAATTTTTGTTCCAATAAAATCGGTCTTCGGTTTTTGATTTTTTCATTTTGAAGAACCTAGAAAATTTTTTAAATGCTACACATTTTTAGGGAAAATAAAAATTATCTTCGAAAAATTTGATGCATCTCAAGCATTTTCTTCATAAGCGCAGTAAATATGTAGTTTAAATAGAAAATTCGGGCCAACGGCGCGAAATATTTTTGTTCTTTGCCCGTTTTTCTATTTTTCTCCTTAATTTTTCTTACCTTCGAATCGAGACGGGGAGGAAGCCGCCCCCACCTCTCCCCTGTATCCGCCCCTTGTTCAGACTGCTATAAAAAGCTTATATATGAGGTATTTAGATTAATTCCTACTCGTCTTAATGCTGATTCAAAGAAATTTATAGTCTTAAGTCACTGATAGAAACATACAATTTTGCTACGTATACTCGGACATTATGGCTCTAAATTGTTCTGAGTTTATTAGCTTAGCAAAAGTCTTGTTTTTATTTATCCATTCACCAGTAATAGTAACAAAGGATCGTCATCTAGCACCGAAAGGTACCTGTCTCCACGTGTTCTGCAATGCAGTTTCTCTCACTATGAAAATTCTTTGTTTTTGGAAAGCAGCAGCTTCCTTTTGTGACACGTTGTATACCTATTTGTGACACGTTGTATATCTAAATGAGAATGAAAGTCAAGTATATTATAATGAAAAATAGCTAAAGAAATGTGTTCCTGAATTTTTGAAAAATTATTTGTATTGACACATTTATTGTCTGCAGCCTGTATGTAATAGTTGAGGTCTCATACTTACAAACCTTTGGTATTTTCTAGTTTTGACAGATGCGCTGATCAACGAGTGAGTGAGGGTTCATTCGTATTTTGAGCACTACCCTGAGTTCGAGTATTACAAAATTTTTCTTCGCGAAATTCGGTTTTTATTTGTAAGGGAAGGGGGGAATGAGAACCAATAAAGTTCTGTCCCTTGGCTATTAGCTGTGTAGGTATGTGTTTTTGGCGTGTAGAACACGAATCTGAAGTCGCTTTTCGATTCAGCTTTTCGTTAGCTCAGCATAAGCCAAAGTTGTAAGCTCTATTTGTAAGCTTAAGATGCAAGCTTGTACTGAACTAACAAAAACAGAATCGAAAAACGGACTTCAAGAGTAGTGTTCTGCGACCATTAATCGGGGACAAAAATTTTTGGTTCTCCTTCGAAAGCTCGTACGAATCGGAAAAAGTAGAATTTCACGAAATTGAAATCGAAAATTTTTTGTGACATTTGAAAACAGTAAATTGGTCACGTTTTGGACTTTTAGCACGTTGTTGTTGACGTTGTCGTTGTCTCAAAGTTGTCGCTTGAGGGATAAGTTTTGTGCTCTCCACAACAGTTTCCTAATCTATTTAATGTAATCGCTCACGTTCTTTCTAATTTCAGTACCAAGAAGCCTGGGGTTGGATCACCTACGGATGCCAAAATTTCCGGGAAATATCCCGATTTTACAGCCTACAGTCCTTCCTTAATCTGGGACGGATCCTCCCTGACACGTGCCTCTGTCGCAGTTTCCGGTGATTTTCATAAATTTTCAGATGAGGATGATGATATGCCTTATACCAGAATATCTCCGAGAAAACTGTCTGATGTAAGATTAGAATATAAATATACGTATATTGTATGTCTTATAATGTACCGCAACCGGAATCAAATCGCAGTCTAATTTAAAATGAAAAATCTTTAGAATTTAAAACTTTTCCAATATATATCTTAATAAAAAAACTTGTCTCGCTAGTACCGGGCCATATCCTCAATATGGTTGGATAAATTTTCTAAAAAATCAGCTATGGGGAATCTCTGTCATAGATGCTTTTAGTGCCAAAACTTTGTTAGCCTGTCCACAATATTTATTACGGCCGAAATAGTGCCCTCTTCTGAAATGTAGTTGGACTAGAAAAGTCAGGAGTCTTAGTTGGTCAAAATCTTCTATAATCCAAAATCTACTTATGAACTGTAGAGTTAAACCCGGTTCATACTTGTCTCTGAGTCTCTGTCTTTATGTCCTTGTCTCTATGTCTCTGTCCTTTTGTCTCTAAGTTGATAGAGACAAGACGTTCATAGAGAGACAGAGACTGAGAGATAGAGATTCAGAGACAAGTATGAACCGGGCTTTAGTCTCAAATGTTTTTGTTTTCTGGGGTGAGGGACGTAGGTAGGGAGAGATAGTTAACTTGAAGAGAACATGTAAAGTTTCCATGTATTGGTTTGTTTGCTACAGGTTGTGACCATAGTACATTAACACGGAGTGCGATTCAGGGGGGGTCTACCCCCACCTCGGCGAGGGGTATACCCCTTAAAAAATCTAAAATTTTAAGGGGGTCCGCCCCGAAATTAGCGAAAATTGCAAATTTTTAATGTTTTTGACTAAAAATTAGTAAAAAATGACAATTTTTATTGGTTTTTAAGAAATTTTTTGAAAAAATTGCTAAAACTTACTAAAAAATTACCAATTTTCAGTGAAAATCGCTGAAGGGTCTACCTTTTTTCTTTTCTGGACGAGAGGTCTGCCCTTTTCTCCTTTTCGCTGAGGGGGTCTACCCGTTTTTTGTCGGTCTGGGGGGGTCTGCACCCCCCCCCCCCATTCCCCCCACGTTATCCTATAGTTATGACAAGGTATACCGTTCCAGTACAGTTTCGTTTAGAAACTGAACTGATTTTGTTTACGTTTGTAGTAACGTGGTGCCAGCTTTAGAACGTGAATGACCTTACTAACTTTGCCTTTATTCCACCCTAGTACATAGTTGACTTTTCTACTTTATAGTTGTTTCTGATTGTTTCAGCAATTTGACAACACCTCATCTTCAGACACAGATGATATTTTATAGTGAATTTTAATGTGCAGTCTTGGAATTAGATGGGATGTGATATTTTACCACTGAGGTTTGGAGAAAACTGATGCTTCCTTAAATCGCCTTTTATAGTTTGCAGAAAATCATTTGTACACAACAGACGCTTGGTCGATTTCCCATTGCCAAACGTTGTTTGGGTTTAAGCTTTGTCTCTGTGTACATACGTCTTGTTTTCTGAGGACCATGTCCATCTGACTTTGCTGTTTGTGCCTCATTAATACTGCTAATACTTCAGTAGCATTGTTTTAATCTTGTATTTTAACAAAATAAAAGTGTCGTTGGTTTTTTATTTATATCGATGGGTCTAGGTTTTGACGTCTAGCTGAAATTTTCCTCAAAATAATATGTCCATAAAAATTGTACTCTGGAATCTTCCTGAAGAAACTGTTGGAGAAAAATTTCCGCGCATATGCTTTGCGTGCCGCAGTAGTTTATAATACTGTCATTCAGTGCTTTTAACGTTGGCTAATGTCTTCACTTTCGTTCGACGCTTCGTTTTGTTTGACTGCCGGGTGGTTCAAATTTCGCGAAATTCAATTTTTTCAAATTTTTTTAATTCGCAGGGGCGTTCCTAGAGAATCCAAAATCATTTTGGAGATTGAAAAACTATATAATCTGTTTCTTATTCAACATTTGTTGACTCTAAAGCAAGCTAACATCTTAAAGCTTTCAACTTTAACATTAGCTAACGAAAAGCTTAATGGTAAAGCTTAATTTTACGATGTAATTTATAATCAAAAACATACCAAAGTTAAACTCGGCGGTTCAGGTTCCAAAAATTTTAAGCAGTTGGAAGACTGATAACCTTAAATATTCCTTTATAAATCTTCGTTGTATAAAGCTGTCAAGTATAGAAAAAACAGAAGCAGTATAAAATGTCAAAATATATATGTTAAATTAGACGCAGCTGCACTGATTAGAATGTAGAGACACAGACGGGGTAATAGCTGCCGTCATTTCCGTGCTTGAATGTTGTCGTTCAAGATAGTTGCTTCGTCTTGTTTCTCTGTAGTTCTTGCAGGTTAAAACTTCACGAAATGCAGCTCTGAATCGTTTAGAGAAAAATGCATACAGAAATGGATTTATAGCACTGTTGAGGAATAAGAGGAGATACGCCATCGGTTGAGCGATATTGTACCAGTGGCGATTTGAGAATTGGTAGCTGGATTTTCTCCATACTGTCCACAACAAACGAGCGTGATGCGGTAGTGTCAGTGTTAAAAACGCTGATGTTACAATCATTAGCAATCGAACAACTTTCCTTCTTCTATCAAGCGGGCTCTCAACTGGGATTGGGTTGCTTTGCATTGACACCCGATTGGGTTTCAACCGTCGTGGCACAGAGGAAGGCGCCTGTAAATAAGTTTTACTTAGCAGGGGTGTTGCAGCGCAGGAGTTAATCACGTGTTTAGAGCTAACTTTTTCAGACATACTTCTAGATCTATTGTAGTTGCTGGGCAGATGTTTTGATCGGCTGTCACCGGCCGACGATGACCGCATAATGGGTGACTCCAGAGTACCTGGGGGTAAATGAATCTCAACGCGCGGGACGCCAGTGCGAGCAATTGCTCCACGATTGGTACTGATCCACAATTTCGCTCCAATTGACAGGTAAATACAGATTAGTAACAGTGATGGAAGAATGTACCAAATGACAAAACTACCAGTGACAGTGTCTCTAAGTACGTTGGAAACGTGAGGGCTTTCTCGAGTACAGCTGACGTAGGTTCCAAATTTGAAAATTTTCGTCGTGGTGTAGTAAGGAATGCTGGTTGTTAAGCAAAGAAGCCATATGAGACTAGTTCCAAGTGCCAGGACAACATTATTTTGTAAGAACTTGGCTGCTTTGCTGACAGGAAAAATAATGGCGACATATCTTTCGATAGCTAACAGGAGTAGAATTCCCGCAGATACGCTTGGACCTAAAATAAAAGAAAGAAACTTTACGTTAAAAATGTGATAACATGATTTGTTGCAGGTAAAAATGCCGATTCTGCAAAGTACATAGTGTTGTTTCAGTAACCGATTTTAGTTTCAGTTTCAGTTTTAGTCGGAGGTCCACAATGATTTCAGTCTCAGTTTCTGGTCTCTTCCAGAAACTGTTTCCGTTTCAGTTTGTTTCAGTCGGGGTCACAAAATAATTTCAGTTTCAGTTCGTTCAAAAATACTGCAGTTTTACGACTGTGAGGTGATCCATGAAGACTGTTGAAGATTATTGAATTTTTCAAATTTTCAGTGTTTCAGCACCGATTGTATCGTAACGGCCGCTCCCTGGCGAAAATATTTTGGAAGCGGCCGCACCGCCCCCTCCTGCAGCTACGCCCCTTTTTCATGAACAGTTCGATCCAGTGAAAATTAGGATTTGTCTTCTAAAAACTACGGACAATTGTCGAAAAATTCGAAAAAACTAAAGGTTTCTTTAGTACTTTCCACAGGAATCTCCTGCACAGTACAGGTTTCTTTAGTATCTACTACAGGAAACTATATATTTTTTACTATTCGAGAGGCCAATAAAAATACGAAAGTTGGTTTTGTGGAAAACACAAGAAGCTCCGCTAGTGACTGACCGTACAGGAGCACTTTGTTCGAAAACTACAAGAATTTTTGTAATTTTTAAAAAAGTATTTTTCAGAGTGTATTTAATTACACAGTTGTTATTTGAATTTGACTCATTGGGAAGACGAGGTAAATCGTAAAATCGGTTTTAAATTATACATATTAATGAAATATTTTAACTGAAGGAAACAGAAACACAGTACTAAGCTGTTAACGTATTATGGTAAATATTATATTACATTCAGCCATTCATTAGTTATTCTATGGCTGTCAATGTATATACTTTTCTGGGTTAAGCAATTCTCGGTTAAGCAATTCTCGGTTATGCATTTTCTCGGTTAAGCAAAACGCGTATATTTGGCGTTTCTCGGTTAAGCAAAATTTCAAATTAACGGCTGCTCATTTTCTCGGTAAAGCAGTTCTCGATTAAGCAATTCTCGGTAATGAACGCACACGCAAATGGTTGGAAAATGTAATGTAAATTTCATTTTGAATATTCGGCAAGACGTCGTTGCCTATTACATAAAATCGGCAAAATTTCTGCCTATTCTGTATAATAGGCAAGTAAGATTGCCTATTATGAACAATCGGCAAAACGCCTTGCCTATTATATGTAATCGGCAATTTTGTTGCCTCTTATAATATAATAGGCAATTATGAATATTCGGCATAACATACATTTCTCGATTAAGCAAAGTGTGTATATTTGGCTTGGCTTTTCAAGGTAAAGCAATTCTCTATTAAGCAATTCTCGGTTATGAACGCACACGGAAAAATATAGCTGAAAGGTGGGGAATATCACGGAGGGGAAATATTAAGAAATTAGTTACTGTACGCATGTCCTTGTGTCGACCCACAACTAGCAATACTGTAGCATTACCTAAAATGACAAGTAAGCATTAGGTTAATACAAATACTACAACAGAGATGAAACTGGTCACCGGGTCAGGTCGGGTCACTACATGGACCGGGTCACCGGGTCAGGAGCTCTGACCCGGTCTTGACCCGGTATTTTTGATTGTAAGATTTTTTTTTGTTTTATATGATATTTTTCAAAGTTTTACAAATTTTTGCCAATTGAAAACTTCAACAATTACTCAAAACTAGCAATAGAAATATTCTTTAACTTAATCGTATAGTTTTTTAAATGCTTGTCGCTGTAGTAGTGTCCTCATAATATTTGCAATGTTCTGTTAAGCTTATATCTAGGTTTGAAAGTACAATGATTGCGTTGAATCTTAACTAGAAAATGAAAACAATTACATGGGCCCTGAGAGTCTGAAACCTTTATTTTAAAATCTAAAATTTTCCAAGTTCCATCTACTGTAAGTGATTTATCACTGCTGCTATTATTTTTGGAGGAGAGGGTCAGACTGTGGGTTTCAAATCTCGGTAAGAAGGAAAATCTCAGCAAAACACAGTTCTTCTTGAGTTTCTGTTTACAGACTCTGAGTTTTACCTTGCATTTTTTGCAATTGTTATGGCTTACTACATATCCTCAGGAACCATTTGTGATTGATTTGATTTCAAATTCTCTGAATCCTATCTACATGAATAAATATTTCCGCAAAATTTCTGCTGAGTTAAACTTCAGTCATACAAATAAATGAAATATATATAATGATAAAACAGAAAAGTGCTAATGTTAAACCCTATGATTAGAATTAGATGATGTTATGAATTTGGCAAAGTATTTTGTTCCATCCAATTTGTTTGATTCAAAAAGCTGTGTAGTTAGTTTACTTCACATTATTGAGTGCAAAATTGTGTGCATATCGTTTTGATCTTTTCCGGCTTACTTACAATAATTCACTTTTCAATGCTACTACTTTAATAAAAGCAAAACTTTTGCCCAACCTGATATTTCAGTCGTCAAAAATGTCCAAAATGGTAAAAAACGCTCACCGCACTCCAATAAAGTATTTTTAATTTTTTGCAAGCTTAAATCTGAATTTTCGAAAATACCGGGTCACCGGGTCAGGGGTCGACCGGGTCACGGGTCACCGGGTCAGTAAATAGTGACCTGTTCTCATCTTGTACTACAATACTACTACGAGTTTAGAATAGGAAGAATCCAGCCAGTCTTAGACCTTAGTCTCTAAATTATAGTCTGGCCATAGTTATGCTAAAACTGATACATAACAACCATATAACAACCTCGAGAAAACAAAAATGACTCTTCACTAATGTTGATTATTGACAAATGTTTATGCTTTATAGCTGGCCTGATAATTATATAGCAGTTACTAAAATTTTTTGCTAGATATATAATATTTCAAAAACAGTCTAGCCATCTAGGTAGGAATAGGTAGGTATGCACTAAAGCCGGTTCACTGGCCCTTGTACATATGCCGCGTGTTCGGAAAGTTCGGAAGGTTTCCAGGTTTCTATTATCAACCAAAATTAAAAACATTAAACCATGCAAAAAAGAAGCAGATCACAACTTACCTAATATGCAGGTTAGGAATACAAGAATGTAGCTGGCTGACAAGATAATCTTTACATCAAATCTGTCAAGGAGGGAAAAGGATGCATTACTGAAACAAAATTGTTTTAAGTATGCGTACATTACATAATTGAACAGATGAATGAAAAAGACCATAGTCGTAATTAGCCAACTTACTTTGATCATAGCAAATAGAAAATGTCTATATATACATACATACAGTTACATTGTCAATTATGAATGAGTCTGTTAGATGTAAATATGTATATTAACTTTAATTACGATACGATCAAATCAAGAGTACATAATATAAGAGTGTGCCACTAGGCACAATGTTATCAGAGCAAAAACTGTGCTCTGCTCGCTAACGGCCCACCCTCCCCCCCCGCAAATCAGACCCTAGTGACCCCCCCGCAAATCAGTACCTAGTCGAAACGGGGGTACGCTCACTCGCTCTATGTTTATGTGCTTAAGCTCGAAAACACAAGCAGTGTGTTAGCGAATTTTGTGCCAGCTTCGAGCTTTAGAACACAAACATAGCGCACAAAATTCTTTGAAGTGATGGGTCTAATTTGCGGGGGGTTGGACCGTTAGCGAATAGAGCATAGTTTTTGCTCTGATAACATAGAGCTTGCCTAGTGGCATACTCTTATCATTATGTACTCTTGATATAATCTACGAACAAGACTGCTGAATGTTTAAAAGAATACAATTTGAAAGGCTTCAAAAAGTGCTTTTGGCTTTAATATTTTAATCAAAGATAAAACAATTGTTTACTTACACAGACGAATTCGTTTCAGCCATCGTCACTTTCCAATTAGAGCAAGAAAATTAATAAAGAAATGAAGTAATTAAAGTTTCGGAAAACTGCGCTTTAGAAAATCGGGCAATCACTTTTAAAAATTGTAACCTAAAAATACAATTACATTACAATTAATTACCGCCCCTGTCTTATTAAATAAATTTGATGTTATAATTTTGAGCTTTCCAGGGTTACTTCAGTTTTCCGGGTTCTCTGGTATTTATCGAGTTGTACCCAATTATAGTTTACCTCATACTTGTCGCAGGTACGGGCTCTTGGTGCCATTTGTCTTGTATTATGCTGTGTTAGATTCCTGATGCTATTAAATCACCAAATACTTGCAGTCCAGCAACAGACAAGCAGGATAAGATTAGCCCGAAATCGAAACGAAACAAATAAAAAGACACCCTGGCGAACAAAGAAAAATTAAACCCAGTCAGGCACGACCAGATATGCCCACGTGAAATCAAATGATCAAATAAAATTTCGAAAACGGTAAGATTTCCAAATAGCTCAATTTTTTCGTCGCAACAGCAGCCGGATCAGGGTGTTCAAGAGCGTTTGGGAGAACAGTATATATGTAGTTGTCAAATAGCAAAACGTGTCAGTTCGTGAACTGACCAAACATTTTTGTCAGATTGCAATCTGACATGCCAGATAGCAGAACTCTGTTAAACTAGCAAAGTTACGCCTATTTCACATGTCAGATCGTGAACTGACCAACCCAAACGTGCCAGATTGCAATCTGCCAAATTTGACTTTGTCAGATTGTAAAATCTAGCTCTACTTTCCGCTAAATCTGTTTCCTAGGTTTTATTTATGTGTTAGATAAATTACTTCATCTGTTAGATAATTAATAAAATTATCATTAAAGTTAGATAATTAAACTAATTTTTCAACTATTCAAAGTTTGAATGTGTTGAGTTTTAAACTGTTACATAGCTAAGTTGTATAATATTTTTAAGTAGTCGAACCATACCGACTACTCATTCTTTCACAATCTTCTGCTAGCTATTAGAAACTATAGTCTAGCAAACTTAAACTGGACCAAAAGAGGGAATTTGGTGGAGAGTTTATTAGTCAAGTTAAGTATGATAGTGTATATATTTTCTGAAAGCTCAGAAATCAGAGATTTCAAAAATTTTAAAAAATTCTAAAATTTTAGAATTTCAAATTTCAGAAATTTTGGTAGGAAAAGAAAAATAAACCAAAAGTAGTCGAGTTTGCTATCAAATGAGAAGTCTCGTTCAGGAGAACGCGAATATCAATTAGCCGGGATTTGGGGGCTGCACGTGGTTCCGCAAGCCCATATCCCGAAAAATAAAAGTTGCTCCAACGCTACAAACTTGGGCTTAGTTGAAAGCTTCATCACGCTGGTAAATTATAATTGGGTCATCGCTCAAAGTATGTGAGATTAATTTTCTTTAAACTCAAAAAAATGCAGATGTTAGCATACACTTTTTGAGGGTTTAATCCAGTCTATGAAACTGTGAGCTGGATCAAAGTCAAGGTTAGCAAGATTGTTGCGTCTCATGAGGTCTGGCCTAACTACGTAAAGTAGACTTTGGATGCATGCATGCGTAAGATGCTAATTTTTAAACAAACTTCAAAGAAACCGCCGTGTCGGTTCCTTTGAAGTTTGTTTAAATTAGCTTATCTTTCGCATGCATGAAGATCCAAAGCTGCAATTTTTACGTAGTTGTGTATAATGATGAGACGCAAGAAATGTAGTACTGGCTTGACTTGATTCAGCTCACCGCTTTCCGCTAGCCTCGATTAAACCCTCCAAAAGTGTCCAAACAGCCCATTTTTGGGGTTTAAAGAGGAATAACTTTCACAGACAGCATTTTTGAGCGCAGAGACAGTAAGAACTCTTACTCGGCGTGACGAAAGCTTTCAACTCAGCCCAAGTTTGTAGCCATTGGAGCAACTTTAAATTTTCGGGATATCGGCCCGCTGGAATCACGTGCAGCCCCAACTAAGCATAATTGATACACATTGGCGGATTCTCCCTGACAATAAAAAATTTTCATTTGATACCAAACTCGACTACTTCTCGTATATTTTTTCTTTTCCTACAGTTTCCAAAATTTCTTAAATTTGGAATTCTAAATTTTTAGAATTTTAAGAATTTTTTGAAATCTCTGATTTGAGCTTTCAGAAAATGTATACATTGTCAGACTTAACTTGAATAATAAACTCTCCACAAAATTCACTCTTTTGGTCCAGTTTAAGTTTGCTAGACTTTAGTCATTATATCCGAAACTCGTCAACTAATGCCGACTAACTCCCAGATCACCCCAGAGAATGAAGAAACGAAAGGTTAGAGTTTCGCAGCCGATTGTAACTGAACATTTTTTAACTCGAATGCAAATAGACTTACTGGACTACCGCACACAACCTGCAATAGATGATAATAAAATCACCTACAACTGGATCCTAGTGGCGCAAGACCTAAATACAAAGTTTGTGTTTCTGGAACCTCTGGAAAATAAGGCAAGGCGGCAGTTAAAGTAGCAAGAGCCCTTTACAAACAGTTTTGCCGATTTGGATGCCCTACCATTCTCCAATCGGACCATGGACGGGAGTTCACTGCTGGGGTAGTAGGCTGGTCTTAGCTGCACAAGTCACTGCCATGGTTCCTCTATTTGTGCCAACAAGTGAAGACGTCCTGTCAGTAAAAATGAAGATGACAGTATATTACATAAATCATTACACAAAGCAAAAGACTTTATAAAATTTATTTAATAAGTAAAAAAACTTAAAAATAGGCTTGGTTGAAAGCAGAATTAAAATTTGCATTTTACAAAAATTTCATATAGCATACTTTGAAAATACTAGCAGATTCAAACTTTGAATAGAATTAGAACTTTAATGAAAATTTTATTAATTATCTAACAGATGAAGTAATTGACAAAGTCAAATTTGGCAGATTGCAATCTGACACGTTTGGGTTGGTCAGTTCACGATCTGACATGTCAAATAGGCGTAACTCTGCTAGTTTAACAGAGTTCTGCTATCTGACATGTCTGACAAAAATGGTTGGTCAGTTCACGAACTGACACGTTTTGCTATTTGACAACGACATATCCATAATCGCAACAGCTGCCGCCGGAAATGCCTTTGCGCTCCACCTCAGATTGAGCTGTGCCGGTGCCGAAGACAAGGTAAATACTGCATAACATAAGGATTCTTTTGTGCAGTACTTTTGTGGTGATTTTTTGAAACGCTATAGCTTTCGAAAATTTGAGAGTTAGAAAGAGCTTTATACATTGTTTTAAAGCTTATTATATGTACATTCACATGAGCAAAAACGAAACTGGCAAAATTTGCAAAAAATTGCAGAAATGTTTTGACATGCTGACATCTAACAGGATGAATATAGACCAAAAATGTTTGAACATCGATTTCTCAAAACTGAAGAATTGGCCAAAAGTTCCTTTTGTGCTAGTCCACAAGTAGTGATATGAATCAATTATTTTTAAAACTAAATTATTAGGAAATTTAAACTTTAAAAAAGAAGAGGAACTCTCACCGGGGGAGGAAAAATAATTTCTGTTTTTCAAGTCAATTAGGACAACATTTTCTCGTCCAAATAAGAGTTTCTCTTATTTTTCAAAAATTTATATTCATTATGTACACTAAATTAATATTTAATTTTTAAAAGCTACTTAATGTTTTAAAATTTATTACAATTTTACAAGTTATACTTATATACTTAATTATACTTAATTGATAGTTTGATAATTTTATCTTATAACTGATATTTTAGTCTTTATAAACAATGGCATTTTATATCATGATGACATTATTTTGTGTATATGTGGAAGTCAAATTGGATTTTCAGACAAATCTGATTTGTCTGAACATTCATTTCAGTCAAACTGGATTTGACTTTCAAATTGAATCTCCCATTGTTTGAAGTCATAAAAATCCAGTTTGACTGAACTGAATTGAGTCAAATCCAGTTTGACGTTTTCTGTTTCAGTCAAACCGAAATTCAATGTGATTGTTAATCTTTAGTGCAAAGAGATTGTTGAACTTTTATTATTAACACAAAGCTAAATCCAAATCTCAAATTTTTATTTATAATTGATAGTCTCCTGTTTATAGACGGATTTCTACTTCCAGTAAAATTAAAACTTGAGTGAGTGTTAGAAAGCTTTTCCAAAGCTAGAAAACTTGAATTTTTTAAAATTTATAAATTTTTACAATTTCTAAATTTTTAAAATTTTTTCAGGTTTTCTGGTGGAATCGATGATGCTGAGAATTTTTTCTTCTTGTACGAACACCTAAGATGCTTCCTTCGATCTGTAAGTCCTTTGATTCTATAGAGCCCTTGTAGAAATCAAATAGAAGTTTAATAATCTCTTTGCCGTAAAGATTAACATTCACATTTCGGTTTGACTGAAACAGAAAAGGTCAAATTGGATTTGACTCAATTCAGTTCAGTCAAACTGGATTTTTATGACTTCAAACAATGGGAGATTCAATTTGAAGGTCAAATCCAGTTTGACTGAAATGAATGTTCAGACAAATCAGATTTGTCTGAAAATCCAAGATGACTTCCACATATACAAAACTATACGTAAGTAATTTGAAAAGTCAGAGTTCAATAGGTTATCAATGATGTGGTGTGCGTCTACGGAAGTAGATGCCTTTCAGATTCAGCGCAAGTCCAGAAAGATTTCTCCCTAAATTCTAATGTGTGTCTACGGAAATAGATGCATTGAGTGCACTTCAGTTTAATGTCAAGTGTGCCTATACGGAAGAATCACCGGTACGGTGATTCTTCCGTATTACTACTATTACAGTAATCACACGGTAGTTTTATCACCGGTACGGTGATTCTTCCGTATTACTACTATTACAGTAATCACACGGTAGTTTTATCTCATGACTGGTATTTTAGTTTTTAAGAACAATGGCGATTTTATATCATGATGATATTATTTTTTGTATATAAAACTACACGTAAGTAAGTAATTTGAAAATTCAGAGTTAAATGGGATTATCAATGATGTGGTGTGTGTCTACGGAAGTAGATGCCTTTCAGATTCAGCGAAAGTCCAGAAAGATTTCTCCCTAAATTCTAGTGTGCGTCTACGGAAGTAGATGCATTGAGTGCACTTTAGTTTAATGTCAAGTGTGCGTATACGGAAGAATCACCGGTACAACTAATAGTCTATTATTGAAAGTTAAACCGGATCGGATAAGATCGGATCGCCAGCAATTTTCCGGATCAGATCGGTAGTCAATTTTGGCTGCCGATCCAATCCGATCCACATCACTAATATGAAGGACATATGGATCGAGGGAAGTTTTTCGGATTTGGCTCAGCATGTCTTAACGGTCGAGAAAATCGGCGAAATACACAGTAACACATGATAATAATACAAGAAACATGGTAATACAAGAAATTTCGCAACTTCACATTGAGTTTTCTTGCTACTCGATTACGTTTTATTCCAATCGAAGAAAAACGCGCAGAAGTACGAATTTCGATTCTGCCAAAAATCTCCGGAAATCTTGAGTAGCTTTTGAGAAATCGATGTTCGCAACAAAATAATAGCAGTTTAGGCAAAATGGTTTTTCGGCCTAAGCTCTAGCTTAGAGCTATAAAGTCCGGCTAATAGGCATTCATAAAATGGGCATTTAGACGCTGTATCGATTGAGTATGGATAAGCCAAAAAGATCCTTAACATGTGGCAGTAATTTCGAAAAAACTGATTTTCTCAAAAATCGCCACTTTTTTGACCCTCAAAACAGTTTTTTGCTTATACTGACTTTACCACTAGAGATAGCTCAAAGATTGTAAAAGCAAAAATTGTTTTCGCGTCCTCTTTCCAGCTATGACAACCAATCCGGTGTTTCGTCTACGTTTTGGGAGCTTTGGCCAAAAACCTGAACTTTCTTATCTTTTGGCCTAAAAATACGGGACTGGTCCCGGAAAGTTAAAGAGCACGGAAATAAGTTATTTCGTAAATTTTAGCCACTTACGTAAAGGATTAAAGCCGTATGAGTCAGAAATACCCGAAAGGAAACCAGCAGCTAAAAGGCCGATTTACAGAGGAAACTAGTAAACCGCTAAAGTAAAGGCTTGGACGGCTAGCTGGCTGTTTTTCACCCAGCCAGTCAACAATAGTGTTGGGATTGGCCGAAAATTTCCATGGTTGGCTTGGCTGGGCTTGGCCGGAGTTTGAAGTTGGCCGGCCAATTGGCCGTTGGCCGCTGGCTGTTTCTTGGCCGTAAGTTATTGTCCGTTCTTTAGCTATTTGTCAACGTTGGCGAGCTGGAATTTACTATTTTTATTCGTCTACCGTGTTTAATTAGGCGTCAACTTAATTAAACTTTATATCAATAGTACAATTTACAATTTACAATATTTGTAAAATAGTTTTTCCAAACATTTAGCTCCAAACCGCGATAACTCTGCTTTAATTTTGCTGGAGGACCGCAATAAAGTGATGAGACGTTCACCGCCAGACAAATTTAAAAACTAAGTTGTTAGCACACTTAAAATTTGCGTGCAATTAGCAAATTTAATTGTAAAACAACGCTAATAACGATAAAAATTGTCAACATCTAAGTGAAAATCTGTAGTGCTGTATCTAATGTAACGTTTATACAGCAACATGTTTACGATATTATGCAGCAAAATTAAATTTTTCAACACAGTTAACGCACAAGATCAGTAAATTTGAGCTTGGCCAGCACTCGGCCATTGGCCAGCCAACGGCCAACGGCCAGCCAATTGGCCGTTGGCCGTTGACCGTTGGTCGGCCAACGGCCATTGGCCTGCCATCGGCCAACGGCCAACGGCAGCCAATTGGCCGCTGGCCATTGGCCGTTGGCCGCACACCGGCCAATGGTCGACCAAGCCAACTGGTCGAGATTTTCTCGGCCAACGGCCAATGGCTTGGCCGGCCAATGGCCGGCCATTGGCCAGCCATTGGCCAGCCATTGGCCGTCCCGGCCAATGCACAACACTAGTCAACAACATTAACAGGGAGCATAATGTAGGCAATTGCGTACTGAGTAGGTACTGATTTGCGGGGTCTGTACGATGTACGCAACTGCGGAAGAGGCGGGCCGTTTAGCGTGCAGGGCATGACTTCTGAGGTGATAAGAGAGTGTGCTTTATTTCTCACAGTTTTATCATCATGTACCCTTGGCTTGACTTATCTTATTATGTATTGAAGACTGTTGAACCCCAACTAACACTCCAAGCACCTGACATAAATTTTTCATCGGAAAAGAGACCTACTGTTCCTACGTTTAAGGATACGATCAGAAGCTAATGGGTTTGGGTTCGTAACTAATTAATCAGCTCCATAAGGAAAGAAAAAATCGAAAGGCTAGCTCTGGAGGGATTTCACACTTAACTGCAATGGAAAATTAATATTTTAATACTTATGCATTAGGGGAGCTACGGTTAGGCTAACTAGAATATACTATATATGGAAGCATCGACTCATTCTAGAATTATGGATGGCAATTTTATTTGTCAAACTTTCATTAAAGGATTTTTTGAGCGATAGAATTCCATGTTCGTCAACTTAGGATTCTGAAGAAACTACACTGGGCAGAAGTGTCACACGAAACGATAAGGGCAGAGTGAATGAATCAAACATGTACACCAAATCATCAATCAACAAAATTAAATCCTGATAGGTTGACGCTAAAAACCACATTTGCTAACCAGTGCAATGCTACATAGCTGACATGACAATGCACTAGTAAATAAGTAATTGTGTCTTGTAGGTCTGCTTCTTCATGTTTTCTGTCGTTGATTTGACGGTCGCCTCTACCTATTGAGTGTTACCTTTGGCTACGCTGCAGAGAAAGAGAAATATTTAGCTGCATTGCACAGGTTCGTGTGTCCGCGAAAAGGTAGAGCAGACACAGAGTATCTCGACAGAAAATTAAAAATAATAAGCAAGAATAAACTTACACTACAACATCCACTATTACATACACTACTTCTTGAAAATTATGATACGTGGCGTCATAAAGCTTCAGGAATAAGATATTAACAATAACATTAACTAACGACAAAAGAAAGTAAATTATTTTACATAGTTGGAATGGATTAAATGCAGATTAATTTAAGGTAGTGACCATCTTGGTTACGTTCTTCAATTGATGACACTTTCCAAAATTAGTTTTTTTAGCGTTCTATAACACCCTTCGAGCAACTCATTTCAAACACTCGACATTTCCACTTTTTTACCAATTGTCGACAGTTGAGTAGCAAGCAGCTACCCAGCTGGCAGCTATAACGTTATTCATTCATTCATTCAAAGATCTCGTTGTGCTCTACATTTTGCTTATTGATGCAACTTTCTACACCCTTAAAAAGACTCCTGTAGAAACTGCAGGAATTCTTGTAGTTTTCTACAAAAGTGCTCCTGTGCGGTCAGTCACTAGCGGAGATTCCTGTATTTTCCACAAAAGTAACTTTTGTATTTTTTACCGGCCTCTCGAATAGTAAAAATTCCTGTAGGAAATACTAAGGAAACCTGTAGTGTTTATTACAGGAGTTTCCTGTAGAAAATACTAAAGAAAACTGTAGTTTTGTTCGAATTTTTGACAATCCTAAAACAAATACCAAACCTGTAGTTTGTACAAGACAAAACCTGTAAATTTTACTGGAGCGACCTGTTAATGAAAGGGGGGGGGGGGGTGCAGGTGCGGGGAGCGGCCGCTCCCAAAATATTTTCGGCAGGGAGCGGCCGTTACAAACAAATCACCCACGGGGTGTTGAAAGACTGAAAATTTGAAAATATTAAAAAATTTCAGTCTTCAAAAATTATGACCACTGTCGCCCTTATATGTATACTCTGTTTGCGTTATGTGTCAGCGTATCGAGTACTTTCTTGTAGAGTAAACCTGTAAACCTATGAAAACGGTGAAACCAGTGAAAACCAGCGAAAACCAGCGAAAACCAGTGAAAACCAGTGAAGACCAGTGAAAAGGTTTCATTTGTATTGAATACTAGTCTAACTTAACCTGTAATCTAATCTACCAAAGTATAAACGGTAAATACTACATTCCAAGGTTGACCTGTAGAAACTACAAGAGCTAACCTGTATTTTCTACAAAAGCATTGTATTTATCAGCTACAAAAATGATTTCTGTAGTTTCTACTGGAACATTTCTAAGAGTGTAGGTAGGTTTTCGGGATCTTTTCAGGATAACCCACCCCAGGCCCAGATTCCGCAAAACTTGATCAAATGAGCTGAAATTTGGTATAGGTATGTTTTCGACGACGCTGAGTTCAAATATCGCAAAAATTTTCGATTTCTCGAAATTCGACTTTTTTCGATTCGTAAGGGGGATTAAGGGGCACCGAAAAATTTTTTGCCTTCGATTTTGCTGAAAAGTTGTATTCAGGGGTTTTCGAGGTAGCAAAACACGAATCTGAAATCCATTTTTCGATTCAGCTTTTCGTTAGCTCAATTTAAGCTAAGTTCTAAGCTTAATATATAAGCTTATACTGAGCTAACGAAAAGCTGAATCGAAAAACTAACTTCAGATTCGTGTTCTGTGACCTCGAAAACCTTTAAATACAACTTTCCAGCAAAATCGAAGACAAAAAATTTTCGGTTCCCCTTGGTCCCCCCTTACGAATCGAAAAAATCGAATTTCACGAAATCGAAAAATTTTGCGATATTTGAACTCAGCGTGGTCGAAAACATACCCATGCCAAATTTCAGCTCATTTGATCAAGTTTTGCGGAATCTATGCCTGGGGTGGGTTATCCTGAAAAGATCCGGTTTTCGTTGCTGGGAGATATGTTCATGTTCAAGTGAGGGGTTTCGCCTGCTGAGCTTTGTAGGCTTTCCGGGCGCAGGTGTGTTGGTTTTCTCACTGCTTCATCCGTCACGTCACGTGCTTTGTAGGCCGCGTCAGTTGGGGGAGAGGGGCAATCCTGGGTTATTCGTTAGCATTGCCAGGATATGTGGTAGCAATGGTCTACTGGCTGCTGGATAAATTTGGCGTCTAGTAGGTTGTGGTAGGTTTCATAGGTTGAGAGGTTGGATATT